>PVKY010011422.1:0-12050 GCA_004027775.1 Bradypus variegatus
TTCTTCTCTTGAGGGCTGTAGAGTGAGTCTCCAGAGAAGCCTGAAACATGGGGCCCTTAGACCTGGGTAAGGTCTGCTGACCTGAGGACTAGAGTGGCGTTGGGCTATGAAGAATCAGCCTGGATATTTACCTCAGATTCGACTACCATTCACTGAACAACTAATATAGCCAAGCGCATGTTGGGCTCATCATGTGCTTTGAAAGAGCACGGGGTTCTGAAGCTGGACAAGTATGCTCCATCCCAATGTCCCTCTCATTGGGGCCCTCATGGGGTTAACACTGGTCCCATCAGAGTCAAGAGCCATCACCCGGGATGTAGAGAGGTCTGGGGAGGCACTCAGGGTTGAGGCACAACCTTGGGGAGTCTGGTTGGCATGGCTTGCAAGAGCATCCCATGTGGTGGTGGAAATGCAAGACAGACACCAAAGGAGCATCCAGTTTAAACAAAAATTCTTCTCTTCCACTGGAAAGGAATATGTTATATCCCTAGCACCCGAGGCTCCTGTTAGCTGCCAGAAGCATTCTTTAGGGTGCAGTTCCAGGTTGTATCCTTGCTTTGTCTTGGCTGGTATTTTTATGCGTGGTTTAGGCAGCCCATGGGCCTTCCAGCTCTGCAGTGAGATCTGATCTAATTTCAAACTCATCATGGCAGAAGTGTTGGGGAAGAAGTAGGAGTCTTTTTAGAATTGCAAAACTCAGGTGGGTGTGACCCATGAGGGCTCAGGCTGAGCCTACTCTGGGTTGTCCAGCCCCAAAAAGAGGGAGGCTGTGGTGGGGAGAGGACTCGGGGAGTTGGGGAGGGAGCTGTATCACACATCTCCTAGTGCCTGGCACACAGTGGGCACTCACAGAATGTTACATTGCATCAGACCAGAGGACTCCACCCCAGATCTGCACTGACTCGCTGTGTGACTGGGACCCTGGGCAAATCACCTCACCTGGATTTACTCCCCACCTGTAAGGGGTGGGTGATGGCCAAATCAGCTTCTTTCTGATTTTTATTTTGTTCCTCTGGCTAGTGTGGTTAAGAATGGAATTATAAAAAATAATGGGAAGTCAATGTCCTGTATACATGTAAGGAACGGAAAATTGAAAAGCTGTCTCTAATGTGATTACTTCTCAAATATAACGATTATTAACAATTTATAGGCTAACTGTGCTACATTTTCTCAGTATCATTCTTCTGTTTTAAAAGTAGGCATTCAGGGTTTTAAGAATATATGTGTGTTTCCATGAGAGGCAAAAAAGCTGCTTTTGTTGAGAATGAAACAGATACTCAACCTGCAAACATTTTTACTTTTCCCGAACTGGGGCCTTGAGCAGAAATAGGCTGTCCCCGACTGACATGGAAAGTTTCCTTTGCTTATCAACCTGAAGGAGACAGAAATCTGGGAGAGGCGGCTTCTGGAAAGAATCCAGACTCTGGATTAAAAAAGAACTTGGAGTGCAGTGCTGAGCGGAAACATGATTCATGTTAAAGGCATAAACCTTCCATCACCACGGCACAAGGAAAGGCTGGGGGAGCCTCCCCTGTGAAAAGCCTCAGGGGCTTCATTCCTCTTGAATCAGTGAGAGGCGAGTGTGTGGGTACAGCTGCCAGAATAGGACCAAAGCACCCCAAACTAAGGCGACCCCATCCTTCTGGCCTCTGGCGCGGCTGGCCACAGGCAGAGCACCAGGCTCCCTTGGGGGAGAACAGGGATACAACAAAGGCCTCCCAGGGGAGCAGCAGGGCAATGCAGTCCTGTGACTAAGATTTGAAGGCACAGGGATGGGTGGTTTGTAAAAAGAGGATAATGCCCGTGAGAGTCATTTCAAATGTTTGGGGGATTGTTAAATGAATGTTTTATGTGGTTTTGGAGGGCAACAGCTTAGGAACCCAGAGTGGAAATGACAAGGAGGCAGATTTCAGTCCCCCAGAAGAGTGGGGTAACAACTTGAGAAAGGTCTGACCAGTGAGCGAGGGGTACAGGGAAGGTTTCTCAACTCTGGAAGGATTCAGTGCGGAGCTGGCTGATAATTACTTGGGGGGTGGAGGAAGCTGAGTAGAGTAAGGATGCCCAAGAGGTTATCAGAGAAACTCTTAGGAATCTGGACCACGCACACAGGGAAGACAAAGGAAGCTCTAAGGCCCTGAGAGATATATCAAGTTCTTTATGGAGACATTAGGGAGAAGCTTCTTGGCTTCTGGTTAACAGTGTTGGACAGCAGCATGGAAGTGTGATGGCTTTGGGAAGCCCTTCTCCACTGATACCAGAATATCAGTGGAAGCAAAATGCTGCTAATGATGAGCGCCCACCGCATCCAGCTGACAGCACCGATGAGCAAATCAAACAGGATAGTAGTAGGGGGAAGAGAAGAGATAAAATTCACAGGTAACTCTCAAACCTTTCTTTAGCCACAAAAACTATGATATGCCAAGGCGAAACGAACTTCCCAGCAGACCAAAGTTTCCTCTCCTCTTTCATGGGGGAAGAGAGAGATGAGAAGGAGAAGAGATGAAGAAGGAGAGGAGAGAAAAGACAAGAGGGAAGATGGAGGAGGAGGAGATGGTGAAAGCTTTGCAACTTAGAGGCTGTAAATTTGGATGAGCCAACTTTCACCTATGGGGCCCTGCTGCCACATCACTGCAGGCCTTAGCAGCTTCCTTGAGGGTGAGTGTGGCAGGGGGATGAGGTGAGAAGAGAAATAGGCTTGAAGACAGGCCCTCTGAGCTCTCATCCCAGCTCTGCCACTCAGTACCTCTGGGATCCCGGGTGAGCCTTCACCTCTCCAGCTTTGCGTTTCTTTCTACAAAATGCAGGGTCTATAAAATCCTCCCTAACTCCTGTGGCTTTTGCTATCAGTGGGCATCTGAGCCATGGCTGGACAGGGTGGAGGATCAGGGGTGGGGATAACCTATGATTCTTTTCCTGCTGCCTTGTTTCCTGGGATTCTGGGAAATTTTTGTGGCCCACTTGGTGGAGCTGCCCAACTCTGGGGTAAAAGCGGGTCTTGGAATTCTGAGGACGGGCAAGTTGACATGGTAGAGGGAGAGGAGTGAGAGAAGAGAGTAGTGGGGAGAGGGCAGAGCACTTACAGCAGGAGGAGATGGGGACGCTGATGGCCAGGATCACCCAGGCGATGTCCATCTTGCTCAGACAGATGGTGGCTCTGTGCTGGGGTTTGTCCCCTTCGGCCACATGGGAGCTATTCCCTGCTGTTCCAGGCGTCCAGGTACCAGCGGGGACCAGGCGGTTGAGGAAGTTTCCTGTGGCTGTGGACACCACTGTGGAGAGAGGACTGGGCACCCTTTCGATCAGGGTAGGGGTGGCTGCAGCCTCCTCCTCTGCTTGGGAAACAGTGCTTTCTGTGACCCCAGGGGGCTGGGCTGAGGCCTGCGGCGTTGCGGATGCTCCCTGAGGAATCCCCTTGGAAGGGGCTGAGACCCTGGTGTTGAAGGCAGCCTGGGTGGGCCCCGTGGCGGCTGTGAGGACCCCAGAGCTGGCAGACAGAGGCCTGTCAGTGCCAGGGGTGAGAGTAAACCAGGAGTTCTGTGATTCCTGTGGGTCACTGTGGGGGCGCTGAGAAGGCACTGAGGCAGGCTGTGGACTGGCAGGGGCACCTGAGGCTGCAGTGGTGTTCGGCTCCTCTCTGTGGCTGGTGAAGGTGGAGCCACCCTCCTGGTCCACTCCGCTAAGGCCCGGCTTGTTCTCTGCAGGCACCAGGTGGGTGGTGGCTGACGCCCATGAGGTACGGCTGGGCGCCACGGTTGCAGCCACTGTTTGGGGCTGTGGCGAGGAGGAGTAACCCCAGGGTGGGTTCCTGGGGGTGAGGATGGAGGGATCTGGCTCCACAGACCCTGTGAAGTTGCCTTTGTAGATCTGAAAGATCTTCCCCAGGGGCCGCTTCTGCCCTAGATATGTGGAGCTCTGATTTCGCCCCCGCTGGCTTTCCTTCCTCCCCGACTGGCCACTGTGTGCGGGTGGGACAGGGCGTGATGAGCTCCCAGTTCCCTTTCGGGAAGAACCTGGGGGCCTAGGGGGTCTGCGCGTGGTAGCCCGGGTGGGTGGTGTGGTAGGGCGGCTGGGGGCTCCCGTTGGCTTTGTCAGCAGGATGGTGTGGGCAGCCTCCCCTGGGGGACGGCCCTCTGAGTGGGAGGATGTGGTTGCCATGGCAGCAGGAGGGCGCCCTGTGGTCAGGGGTCCTTCAGGATGGGAGGTGGTGGCAGTCACTGAGATGGCAGAGAGGGTGTTTGCAGGAGGGTGTCTGTCTGGACGGGATGTCATCATTGTCGTAGGAGCTGTGGCCTGTGAAGAAGGCCCATCAGGATGGGGTGTCAGCATCTCCACAGAGGCAGGGGCCACCACAGTTGAGCGTCTGGTAGAGCTGGGGGTTGCTGTCACCACGGTGCCTGGTATAGTGCCTGAGGGGAGGATTTGGAGAGATTCCCTGGGAGATGGTCCCCTGGGAGACGGTTCCTGGACAGCAAATACCAGTGCTTCAGTCAGTGCCAAGGGCAGGAGGAAGCCTTGAGAGGAGACAGAGAGAAGAGGTGAAATACCTGGGGAGCAGGCTCCAGGTCTTCCTTACCCATGACCTTGGAAAGCTCTGGGAGCTGAAGTACAAATGCCTGCACTGCTTCCTCCATGACACTCAAAGCAGATGCCAAACCATGTGTGGAGCCAGGACAGGTCTACCAGGCAGGTGCCACCTGGGACTTGCTGGGAAGAAAACCCAGCATCAGGGGAGGAGAGGAGTTAAACTGGACTCTCCCATCCTTTCCCCAGAGCCTCTGATACGCTCTCCGCCCTCTGCCCAAGGGCAGCTTCTCAGAGCAGCCCGTGCAAGGGTGTGGGAGAAGGTCTGTGGCCTCCATGTCTGCCTCCCAGGGCCTCTGTCCCTTTACAGCCAGGGAATGGTCAGGGCCAGGGCACAGCCACGGAGAGACCGGGAGCCACCCCGAGTCAGGTGAGGGAAAGCCTGGTGGGCATGCCCAACTCCCGATATATAAACCAGACAAAGGTACAAATAGACAGATTTCTGTCCATTCAGGCCTACTCACCAAATAACTGAGAAGGGCCCACTCTCTCCTTGACCCTGGGGGACACAAAAGCAGGGCAGTGTCTGGCCCTTGGCAAACTTACATAAATTCACAAACCATCCTAAAACAAGGCAGGGATGGCTCTGTGTAACAGGCTTAGCATGGAGTCTGGGATAGGAGACGCATCCCATAAAAGCCAGTCGGTAGGACAGTTAGCATTCTTAACTGCTTTTCCTATGGGGCTCAAGCAGCTGAACTCTCTGTGGACAATCTTCCCAGGTGGTGCCTAACATTTTTGAGTAGGAGGAGCCCTTTTGAACATTAAAAAAAATCATGGATTTTACATGCGTCTATTTTTAATTCACTGAGAAAATGTAAATGTGCAAGGACAAAAACTTTATGTACATTTAGAAACACTTCTAAATATGTGTGGATTTTATTAATCACAACAGTATATACCTATGTTTAAAAATAATATACCGTATATAAATGTAGGACCTATTGAGATTATTGGTTGGAATACTGGACATGTCCTTATAGTATCACGGTTAGGGATGGTGGAGTGGGCCAGTGCCCCCCTCACCCTGCATCCATAAATTTGTGGGTGGGGGGAGGCTGAGGGACCATAGATCGAATAGAGAATGTAGTGCCCTCCATCTCTAGAACCAACAATCTGCCATAAGCAACCTGGCTTTTTCCAAATTTCCATTTGTGATTTAGACTGTACACCAGTGGTGTGATCTGTTTGTTCATGTCATGCCTCAAAACTGTTTACTGAGCACCTGCTTTGTACCGATGCTCCATTTAATCACAGCTACTCCATGGGGTAGGAAGGTGAAGTTCAAGGAAATTAAGCATTGTTCTAAGTTACACAATAGCCGAAGTGGATCTGAAACCAGGTCTGTCTCCCAAATGTATGCTTTTCCCAGTCAACTACCACCAATGATACAGAAGGGAGAAGAGGACAGTAAGTTGCACCCACAGAAGAAACAATATGCTGTTGTGCTCTGACAGGTTCAGGGCAATTCCAATCCCCCGCTTTTCACCCCTCCACAAGGGCTGTTGGTCCCAACCTCTGACGTTTTGATGGACATTCCCTTATAACCCAGTTTGGTTCATGAGTACCTTTGTTCAGTATAAGAGTCTTATATTTGGGGTTCCCCCACAAAAGTGAGACTGAGACAAGGGCTTGTGTGCATGTAGTTTATATTGGGAAGTGATCCTAAGGGATAGCTATGGGGGACTGAGATGAGTGAAACAGGGAAGGAGGGTAAATCTATCTAAAGGTAGGTTATCAGCTGAGCCGGGTAGGCACCTCAAACCCTCTGGGGACCTCTGAGTTGCTGAGAGACTGCTTCTCAAATTGCCTGAAAGGAAACTGCGGTTCCTATACCCACTGGAATTGCCTCATGGGTGCTGATTCCACTCGCTTCCATGTTTGTGCATGCTTCTCATGTGGCCGAGTCAGAGAAGCCCTGGGGCGGAGGGGCTGTCAGGCTGTGCCAGCACCAAGCTGGTTACTGCAGCAACAGCGGGAGTTAAAACTGAGGGCCCAGCAGATCCCAGGGGTGGAACACCTGGAGTGGAGCTCAAGAGATACCGCTTAGGATCCCAGACTAGGGTCCAAGGACTCAGCAGTCTTTTGGCAACATTGTCAAGGGCAATGCAGAGCTGTAAGAAAGATGTCCAGCAACTCCAGTGACAGGCTGGGGTGGGTCAGGAGCAGCCCCTGCCTCAAGTAGGACTTCGGCAGCCCTCCAGAGGCAGAGGGGTTAATACATCTTGGTCTTTAAAATACTCAGGGAAAGAAATTCCACTGACTTTCCCACCAGCGTGTACTGGGGGCTAAAATCTTCCCAGCTGGGAAGCATATGAAGTAATCCTTCTTGCTGTAAGAGTCACAGTGTAAGTAAATGTATTTGGTGTTGCTGGTTTATTTTTTAGTCACCAGCATCCTCTGAGGTCATTTTTCTCTCTCTAGGAGGGCTGCCAAATTAGCCCTCGATGCTTTCTCCTTTAGAACTTAGAGTAAATCTTTGGAACAATAAATGAATACTGCAGTCCTAGGTGCAAAGGGCTTTCACCTGGAGAATGACCTCTAGATGTCACATGGGAGGGGCTCTAGAGCTCATCTAATCCAACCCTCTCTTTCCTGGAGGGGGCAACAGAAGGCGTTAGTGTCTTGTCCAAGGACACAAAGCTGGCTGGGGACACAGCCTGGATGACAACGTGGACATCATTTCCAAGCAAATTTTTGTGTCATAAAAAATTGCCACAATATTGCACTGGCCAAACACCACTTTCAACCTCTATTGTCACCTTCAATATGGAAATGAGACAAGGTTTTACCTGTCCTCCTTGGCACAAAAGGTTAATGACTGAATGTGACACATACACTGTCACAATACATGTGCAAGGCCTTCAACCCAAGGCTCCCCTAACAGATGCAAATGTTCATTCAAGGCTCTTTGTGCTGGCCTGCCCACTCCCCCTCCTCACAATCTGGGGCTACCACCTCGTTGCATACTATTTGCATAGATTTGCATAACGGGCTCTGGAGGCTCTAATCCCAAGTACGTAAGGGACTAAAACTGAAATCTAGTTTGATGTGCTTGAAATGTGGAACTGATTTTTACAACATGTTGGAATAAGGACAATTTGAGGGGGGTGTGTGGAAACCAGCAGACTGATCGGTGCCCAGATGTACCAGGAAGGCTCCTCCTATCCAGAATTCCAATGCATACGTGATCCCAGAGCCCAAGAGAGGGAAAGCCCCTCCTCCTTTTGTTTATTTGGTTGGCTGCCCACAGACCATATTGGGCAAGATATTTGCATCTGGCAAAGGCAAGGAGGGGATAGATGAAGGGAGAAATGGCTAACATGTACTGAGCCTTATTATGTACCACACATTGCCTCAAGGGCTAAAGCTTATATTGATGTATTTAATCCTCATGAGACAGGTACTATTATTAGCTCTATGTTGCAAACGAGGTAAAGAAGCACAGAGAGGTACAGGAAGCTGCTCATGGTCACACAGCTGGGGAGTGGAGAACTGGGACTGGAAACCTGACAGCACAGCTCCAGGGTCCACACTCTCAACCACTTCACTCACCATTGTGCTCTGCCCATCTCCCCTGGCTGCTCACCACACTCCATTTGGGAACTGATTTTCTGTTGTTGGTCTTTTAACTCTTCTTCCTTCTTAATTGCTTTTTACTATTTCCAATCCAGGGTTCTATATGACATATTTGGTGTTCTTCTAAAAATCCATTGAATTAACTTTATTTTATAAGTAACTGGGGGACCTTGTGGCAGTACAATATAATTCTCTCCTCTTCCCCAATCCTGGAATCTCAATGCACAGCATTTTTTTTTTTTAGGAAATAAAAAATTGTATATACAAAGCTATGTATTATACATACATAAAGATATGCATTATATAAATATTTAAAAATTCTTCTTAAAACCGCTTATATAACATGTGTATACATACACATGCATGACATATTTGTTACATACATTTTCCCTTATACATTTAAATGGAATTCTATCCCCTTTTCCTAGCAATTTTAAATATATTATAAGTAGATCTTCTCTCTCCTTAAACTAGGTTTCTAATGCAACATCTTTTGTTCACTGCCTTTAAACCCTTGTAACAGAGAACCTCAGGAGTCTGAGAAGTCTTCTAATCCATCGCGTCACTAGGCAAGACAGCACCTCAGCCATCCCAGACGGTTGGTGTGAGGATTTAAAATCATGTCTGTCAGTTCTCTGACACTCCTCCCATCAAGAAGCAGAGCCTACTTCCCCTTTCCTTGAGCTGAGGGGGGCCTTGGTGACTGCCAGGATGGACAGAATGAGGCTGAAGTGATGCCACATGACCTCTGAGGTCAGAGTGGAGTTTCTGCAGGTTTCTCTTGTGACACTCGCCCTGGGAGCCGTCAGCCTCCAGGAAGGCAGTCGTGCTCCCTGGGGGTCTCCACTGGTGAGAACACATTAAAGGAGAGAGGAATGCCTGAGAAGCCTCAGCTGTCCCAGACCCCAGCCATTTGGGTATTCCCAGGAACCAGATTGGTGAGTGAAGAAGCCTGGGAGATGCCCCAGCCCCAGCCTCTACTGCAACCACATAAGAGACACCCTAAATAAGAACTGTTTAGCTGAGCCTTGCCCACCCCAAGATTTGTGAACAGCATAAGTGACTGTAATTACTTTATGCCTCCATCTGGGGTGGTCTGTTTTGTAGCAAGAGATGCAGGACTCTTGGGAATCTAATTTCTGCATGTGATGTTTCAACAACAAAAGGAAAGAGTATTAACAGCATACAAAGGCTGACCATCGGGGAGTTTGTTTCATATGTGTGCAATATCATACAATCTAGCCAGGCAACAGGCATTCCTAATTTCAAGATTATCGTCTGTTGATTGGAAGGGGCTTTAGGACTCTCTGGTGTTCATTCCGATGCTTTACAGATGAGGAGGCCAAGGCCCAGCAAAGTGGCCACGGCTGCCCAGGCCAACTCACTGCCTGGCTAATCCCACTAATGGATCCAGTCACTGCTTCAAACGCACAGTGCTGTTTTTACCCTCATGATGGTCCTGGTGTCCTCTGAATGTCAATGTTCCTTTTCTTTTTTTTTATAATACATTTTTTATTGTGAAATTTAACAAATACACATAACAGTGATAACTTCCAAAATACAATTTAACAAGTAGTTAAAGAGCAAATTTCAAAGAATGTTATGGGTTACAGTTCCAGTTTCAGTTTTTCCTTATTGTAAAGTATAAGATAAATACAGAAAGGTGATAACTTTCAAAGTACAATTTAACAAGTAGCTATAGAGCAAATTTCAAAGAATGTTATGGGTTACAGTTCCACCATTTCAGTTATTTCCTTCTAGCTATTCTAATACTCAAGCATCTAAGAAAAATACTTATATAAAGATTCAGTATTTGTAGTCCTTTGTTAAATCCTGTCTTGCTTTTTGCTACCCCTTCCTCTCATTTAATCACTTTCTTGATCTTCAGGGATGTCTAGGCAGTGACCACCCTGACTTGTTCATACTGAAAAGGGGTGTTGACATTATATGGAAGGGGGCTGCCTCTGGTTGTTGTTCTTAAATAGGCTGTTGCCTCGGGGTTTTATTTATTTATTTATTTTTAAATATTCATTTTATTGAGATATAGTCACATACCACGCAGTCATACAAAACAAATCGTACATTTGATTGTTCACAGTACCATTACATAGTTGTACATTCATCACCTAAATCAATCCGACACCTTCAGTAGCACACACACAAAAATAACAAGAATAATAATTAAAGTGAAAAAGAGCAATTAAAGTAAAAAAGAACACTGGGTGCCTTTGTCTGTTTGTTTGTTTCTTTCCCCTATTTTTCTACTCATCCATCCATAAACTAGACAAAGGGGAGTGTGGTCCTTATGGCTTTCCCAATCCCACTGTCACCCCTCATAAGCTACATTTTTATACAACTGTCTTCAAGATTTATGGGTTCTGGGTTGTAGTTTGATAGTTTCAGGTATCTACCACCAGTTACTCCAATTCATTAGAACCTAAAAAGGGTTGTCTAAATTATGCGTTAAGAGTGCCCACTGGAGTGACCTCTTGGCTCCTTTGGAATCTCTCTGCCACTGAAGCTTATTTCATTTCCTTTCACATCCCCCTTTTGGTCAAGATGTTCTCCATCCCACGATGCTGGGTCTACATTCCTCCCTGGGAGTCATATTTCATGTTGCCAGGGAGATTCACTCTCCTGGGTGTCTGATCCCACGTAGGGGGGAGGGCAGTGATTTCATCTGGGTTTTATTTTTATTTTCCATTTTAATTCAGTTTATTGAGATATATTCACATACCCCACAGTCATCCACAGTGTATAATCAGTTGTTCACAGTACCATCATATAGTTGTGCAGTCATCACCAAAATCAATTTTTGAACATTTTCAATACTCAAAAAAATAAAAAAATAAAAATAAGAATAAAAACACAAGTAATGAAGAACACCAAAAACATCCCATCCCTCCAACCCCCTATTATTCATTTAATTTTTGCTCCCATTCTTCTATTCATCTGTCTATACACTGGATAAAGGCAGTGTGAGCTACAAGGTTTTCACAACCACATAGACGTGTAAGCTACATGGTTATACAATCATCTTCAAGAATCAAGGCTAATGTGTTGTAGTTCAACAGTTTCAAGTATTTCCTTCTAGCTATTCTAATACAGTAAAAACTAAAAACAGATATCTATATAGTGCATAAGAATATCCTCCAGAGTGGCCTCTCTACTCCAATTGAGTTCTCTCAGCCATTGAAACTTTATTTTGTTTCATTCCTCTTCCTCCTTTTGGTCAAGATCTTCTCAGTCCCATGATGCCAGGTCCAGGCTCATCCCTGAGAGTCATGTCCCATGTTGTCAAGGGGGTTTATACCCCTGGGAGTCATGTCCACATAGTGGGGAGGTCAGAGAGTTTATCTGCTAAGTGGGCTTAGAGAGGGAGGCCACATTTGAGCAACAAAGAGGTTCTCTGGGGGAGACTCTTAGGCACCATTATAAGTAGGCTTAGCCTCTCCTTTGCAGTAACAAGCTTCATAAGGGAAAGCCCTCAGATCGAGGGCTCAGCCTACCAAGTTGGTAGTCTGCAATGCTTGCGAGAATATCAGTAATAACCCAAGCAGGGATGTCCAACATTTCCACATTTTCCCCCAGTTGCTCAGGGGTGCCCTGCAAATACATTTTCATTCTCTGTCCAAATTACTTTGGGATTTATCGGATCCCTTTCCCTTTAAAGATCAAATATAAACTCCCCATTTCTTGGAGGATGGTTTCTCTTACTCAGAAATAAATATGCGTCACTGACACCCACACTGAGGGCAGCTGGGTGATTGCTTTTAAAAGGCCACCCATGCCTGTGACCTTGGCTTCTTTGTTAGACTAGGGAGTTTAGGAAGTGAATCTTTGAGGCTGCCTTCTCTCCAGGCAGCCACCAGCCAAATGTTCCCTCCTGT
>PVKY010011423.1:0-12044 GCA_004027775.1 Bradypus variegatus
GAGAAGTTCTGAGCTTACCTTTGAGAAAAGGGCAGAGCTCCTGGCAGAAATTAAAATTAGGAAAGTAAGCTGATGTGGCAGATCAGATGAAGCACTGACATACAAGAGGCAAATACTAGAGAAAACACTGGCACCAGGGGAGAGGATGGGTTTGAATGTTAGGATCAGGGCATCATCAGCACAGACCTATAACAGATCACCTTAAATTAGCATGAAAAACCAAGAGTCAACACCAGATGAACACTGTCCCATGCTCAATAAAAGCACTAATAGGACGGGGTCACACACCTGGTAAACATTTCAACACAGGAAAAATATTTGCCTCCAGCTGAAGACAATTTTGGTCTTATAAGTGCTGACAATACTTTTGGCCACACTCGTCACCAAATGGCTCAGACTGAGAAAACGGATGCGCACTGTGAAACCTCACGGGCTCTCCGCAGCCCCCTGAGCTGCACGGGCTGTGTGGGCTGCCCAGCGACTCACACCATAAGCTGTGCACTGGGGTCGGTGGGGAGGCCCCCTCCCTGGGTGGCCGGCTGCTGACCTTAGGACAGAAGGGATTATGCTGGAGCAAGGACAACCCGACCGAAATACCGGCACTGGGCACCTCAGGCTGAGAGGGGAAAACTTGACTTTAACGTGCTGTTCTGATATTCCCCCCTGTGGTTAGAATGGAGAAACAGACACCAAGAGGTTTTAAGTGCTTTACCAAACTGGAAATGCCTGAAGAGTAATTGTGCCAGCCACCAGATGCCAACTATCTGAGGGGTCAGATGTTCAAGAGTGCTGGAGAGGACGGTGAGTTCATCCAAAAACAACCTCATTTTCTGAATGAGGCAGCCAAGGTCCAAGAGGATGCGAATGGCCAGAGGTCATGTGGGCCACAGCTTAAGCCTCTTCACTCTCAGCCCACTGTTATTTCCTTGAGGAGAAAGATGTGCTTGTTATGTGAGCAAGTAGGGACATTCACACTGAAATCAAGAAAATTTATATGGATGTTTTCGGATTGTTCTAGTTTCCCTGTTCAAATATAGTGAACCACATCTTATGGAAAACTTAGGAAGAAGGCTTTGGTTTTCCATCCGTAAAGGAGGGGTGTGGGGGCTTAGGCATGTGCCAGGATAATCTCCAAGTTTCCTTTAAGTCCTGACAAGGAACAATATTATACAAGAAGGAAAAACCCAAGAGGGCATCTTCATAAACCTACAACAGAGCCAGGTCAGCCGCCACCACAGCAAAATGAAGTCCCAGACTGACAAATCATTTGCAGAAAGGCCTTAAAATCAAGAGTACAACCAGAAGAAATACACTTTGCATATTTCACTTGGAAATATAGACCACATCATGGAAGCTCAACCTGTTGTACCTGTGTTTTTAAAAAATAAAATAGCCCACACTTCAAGATGACAAAATGTGATTCAAACAAGGCATTCTCCTAGAAAGGTAACACCGGCAAAAATAATCCATTCTTCTTAATATTATTATTACTCTTATTCTATCATCTCCAAAAGAATTCCAGCCAAAAAAAAAATCAAATAAATTATACTTTGGAGCAACAATAGTAACAGACATCCCACTGAGAGATACAAAGAATCCCTAAAAAGCAAATTGAATTAAGAGTATGCAATATCTGATCTCACTGGCTGAAACTGATTTAAAAAATAAACTGCATCTGGTGTGCCTGGGTCCAGGAAGATAACCTCTGTCAATCAGCTGCTTAAGCCCTTGGGAACCGCAGGCATCACACCGCCCAGTGCCCGCTGCCTTCTGTTACCAATTGAGGGAGATGCCAAAACACAGACTTTTTTAGGTGATAAAAGGCAAGCCCAGCAGGCAACAGTGCTGCAGTGATACATGCCCTAGTAAACTGGGTGGGTAATAATGTACTTTCATCATCTGCAGCTGCCTGCCTTGCTGGGCAACGACAGCCCCGACCATGAGCCCCTCTGTGAATATGGAGGTGAAGGCGACCCCTGCATGACATAAACAGGCCACCCATATTGCAGTGTGCTCATTATTCTCCCCATTTAACAGATAAGCACGCTAAGACTCAGAAAGATAAAGCAGCTTGCCAAGGACACAAAAGAACACTTTCCTTTGCCAGACTGCTCTCTGCCAAGCTTGTCTGCCTGCCACCCGACTTTCTCAGGAGTCCACCAGGATAACACGACTATTGGGAGTGACGCTTCCATGCACCCTTAGATGGCACCTCTGGGACAGAGCCTGTTGGCTGTACTGACCCCCAGCTTTAGCTTGTTTACACAACAGCTACCTGGAGGTGGTGCAATTATTCAAACCCTGCAGATGCCCCCGCCAGTAACACAGCCAGAGGTTCTGGGGCACACACCCTCCAGGTGGGCAGTTTCCTTTAAGCCAGGGCTTGGCAAACTAACACCTGGGGACCAAATCCGGCCTGCTGCCTGTTTTTGTAAATACAGTTTTATTGGCACGTAGTCCTACTCATTTGTGTACATACTGTCTATGGCTGCTTTTGAGCTGCTGTGGAAAAACTGAGTAGCTGTAAGAGATGCTATATGCCCGCAAAGCCTAAACAACTTGCTATCTGTCCCTTTACAGAAAAAGTCTCCTGATCCTGTCCAGTTAGTGTCCTAGCTCTTCCAAGGGGCTCTCATCCCCACCCAGTAGGACTCCACTTGCCTCAGAGCACCAACTTCTGCAGCAAGCTGACTCCCTGGTAAAGCTTTTTCTACTTTGAGTGGACTGGACTACAACATCCTTATAGTTCCATTCAACGAAGAATAGGCTCATAGCTCACATAAGTTATGCCTGTCCAAGCCCCGTGATGTTAGAAAATTAGCAGCTGGAGAATCACATAGCTACAAATCCCAAATGGCAGGTTAAGTATTTTCTGAAGATGTTTTGGGAAACACTTCCTAATGACTGGAGACAGAAAAAGGGAAGAAGTACAAAACAAGGCAAAACAAAAAAACTAAAGTGATATTTTCACCTGTTTTATCTGTTTATAAGAGACCAGTGTTTTAAAAAACAAGTAACATTTCCAGCGATTCAGGATTTTTTCACTGAAGTGAAGTAGTTTTGGCCTGGACAAGCAAAGGGGACTTTGATGTCATGAAGATCTACTTCAAATTATGACTCTGTCACTTAGTGCTTGTGCAATCCTTGGGCAAGTTACTGATTCTTTCTGAGCCTCGGTTTCTTCGGTCATGAAGATCTACTTCAAATTATGACTCTGTCACTTAGTGCTTGTGCAATCCTTGGGCAAGTTACTGATTCTTTCTGAGCCTCGGTTTCTTCATCTGTAATGTGAGGATATGTATCAGTTATCTATCACTGTGTAACGAAGAATCTCCCTAAGTTAGTAGCTTAAAACCATCACCGCCTATTTATTCCCCAGTCTCTACTGAACTGGGCTCAACTGGGCTCAGCTGGGCAGTTCTTCTGTTGGCCTTGCCTTGGCTAGCTCTTGGCAGGTGGCCTGGGGCTGGCGGCCTAAGATGGCCTCATTCCCATGTCTGGAGCCTTGGCCTCCCCCCTCCCCCCACCCCATGGTCCTCTCATTATTCAGTAGTCTGGCCCAGGCTTCCTGACACGGGGGCAGGAAGGTTCCAAGAGAGTGAAGGCAGAAGCAGCAAGGCCTCCTATGGCCTAGGCCCTGGAACTTGTACATCATCACTTCTGTCATGTTCTATTAGCCAAAGGAAACCACCAGGGGTGAGGAAATGGAGCCCATCCCTTGATGGGAAGAACCACAAAATATTGTGGTCTTGTTTTTCCCAGGGTGTCCATGCCTTAGTGTTTATTATAATTACTGAATGAGGTAACATATCCAGAGTGGTTCATCTGAGGGTCAGTTCATGAACTAACTGAGGCATATAGAAATAACTTCTTCCTTCTAATCTTCATCCAGTTTTTGGCAAGAAGATATGTCATAACAAAGACATCGCTCCTATTAACGTGCATCCTGATTCTGTCGGCATCTGGAACCAATCCCACAACTCCTCATGCTTCAGATATCCATTTGTTCAGTCAATTTGAAAGAGTTGTACATGTCAAAGTTGGCAATAGTTCCAAGGCAGTTTTTCTATAAAGAAACCTGGTTTGGACAGATCACATTACTAGGGGAAGTTTCTCTCAGGATAGTTGTCTAAATCCAAAAGGAAAATGCCTGGTCAAATTCATGTAGTATCATAAAAAGAAACGCTAAATGGCTGGCTGTAGAAAATGTGGTGGCAGAATTTCACTTGCTTCTCTAGTGGAGGGACTGTGGTAATCAATCATGATTAAAAAAAAAACACTGTACATCTTTGTCTTTGAGATGAATGTCTAGACTTGGTTAAGAGTGGATTTCTTCTCCCTCCAACTGAAGGTGACCTTTCTCTGATCTATAATAAAGTTGTCCCATGTGCCTAGCCATAGAAAGAAAGAAAACAGTAACACCAGGGAGATAAGGTAGAGATGGAACAACAGTCCCCTCTAATTACATGGCTATATTCATATAATCTTGTGGGAAATTTTCTCCTCTGTGTGTCAGGAAAAATCCCCACTAGCCAAAGCTGGTTGCAACCCATGCCCACTCAGAGGACTGACCAGCCAAATCTCGGACTCAGTAAAAGAGGACGGTAGAGTGCTGGCCAAATGGATGCGACACAATTTTAAACAGCGTCCATTCTACTCATCCAAAGCCAGACAGTCTACATTGGGGGTATCTGAGAGACTCTCCCCTTATTTAGTCCGAGTCCTTCATCTGAGAAGGGATGAAGGTGCCTTACAGCTCAACTGATACAACTCAGAAGCTCATCGAAGCACCAGCACACACAATTCCAGACCTCAGAGGAACAGGGAACCTCTCATTCCACAGATGAGGAAACTGAGGTCTAAAGAGATTGTCACAAGCACCACACGTGAGTGCAGCCCCTGAACAAGCCAGGCATATGTACCCCAGACGCAGTGACAGCCACGCCTTAGACCAGCAGGCTGGCTGCTGCACCCTGAACGGACATGAAGTTACTCTGTTGGAATATGTCGATAGTGACTTTTCAACAGCACCATGAACTCAAGCCATTAAAATCCTTTCCATTCCTGTGGTGAAGGAAAGGGGAGAAAGTTTGGGACAAAATGCCGGCTAGCCACAGTGATGCTTCTATTTGGGAAAAATACACTTGACTAGGTGAGCAGATACGGCCTTATTTGCATTCTGTTACTGAGGAAAACTGTGAAAAGACATGGGGAAGGGAAACGCCACTGATGTTTTCAGTAACTTTGATCAGCCACAGCCTCCAAAGGCAGCCCCCGTCACCACTGTGATGACCTGGCAGCCCGAGGAAGGACAAGCCCTCTGGTTCTGAAAGAATAGATAAAATAAGCCCGTGGTATTGAAAAACATGACTGATGATGGCGGAGTTTTCTATTCTCTTCCAAACTCAAGGTAAAGGTACTCTGTGGACAATTAGCATCTGGAAGAGAATTCTGGTGACTTCAATGGAAGTAGGGTATATGCTTCTTTCTAGACTGCAGGCTTGAACCTGGGGTAAAGGAATTAGAAAGCAGAATGGCTCATCACTTTTGTGACTTTCTGCCTCTTTTGACTCTAAAAACACAAACACAGTCAGTTCATCACATGCAATCATACCACTGTGTGCATCTGACCATGCACACCGCTCTTCTACGTGATCGTCTCGCTCAAAAGCATTTCTTGATTTCACTTGTGAGGTCCCCTGTATGTATTTACTGTATTTACACCATTCCCATTTCCCTTTGGGCCACTAGTCCCCAGAGTCACGGAGACGTTAGGGCTTTAGGTAAGAGACAAGCTCTAGTGTAGCTCAAAAGTTATGCCTGCCAGATTTCCATGGGTTACCGGAGTCTCCTCTCTCACTATGACACCAGCGATTTTATGTGAGAGGGTGATGAGATGGTGCTCCACAGGCCTGCAGGGGCTACCAGCCTCCTCTGAGCTGCACAGGACAGTCTCACGGAGGTGGGTAATGGGGAGAGGTTCCTGGGGATGCAGGTTTGGCTCTTCTTTTCTCCTTACCCAGTCACAACCTGGAAATGTTACTCAAAATGTAGCAGGGCCACAGGGTTCCAACTGAACACCCCACTGTCTGGAGGGAATAAAGCAACTGATGGAAAGGGGGCTGGAATGGGAATATAGAGCCCAGATCCTAGTGCTCTGCTAGTAACTAGCCAGGCGTGGGTTGGGTCATTTGTAAATGTGGCAGTTCAAGGATGTGATTTTTTAGATTCCTCTGGCTCAGATATTCATTTGTTTTCCTCTCCCAGCCAAAATAAAAAATAGTTGTGTGTGTGTGTTCCTTATATTCGGAGGGTAAGTTGAAAATATGACCCATTCTGCCCTAATTATGAGAGAGATAGTGGTAAATAAATGATTTCAGAATTTGGAAAACTTTTTTCTTAAAATGACCCATTTTTAAAAACTCTTTTACAAGAGGAAATGCCGATTGCCCAGTACTCAAAAGATTACAAGTTTAAAAGAACACAGGGGAATGTGACATATTCTCTTGGGAGTGGAGAGCTGAATTTGATGGCAAATGTTAACAGATAAGCTACAGTGAGTCAGTCCAAGCTGTGACATTGCTCCATGACCCACATTGTTGGCTCTCACGGTCTGTCTTTGCAAACAGGTGGCATATTCTGTCTCTGCTTCCTGCTTCGAAAATCCTGGCCCAGGGTCATAATTCAAGAATTTGGTCCTTGTGCTAGATCCTTGAATTTTTACTTCCGAATGATTCAAACTGACGGTGACCAAAGCAGGCTGTGCAATTTCTTTAGAAAGAAATGGCAAGAGACCTAACATCCTGAGGAAATCCTCAGTTCCATTCAGAGTGTGCAAAAGTTTGAAAGAAATGCTGCCATATAATGTAAGAATACTGATGGCCCTAGGGTCAGACATATATTTTAAGAAAAAAAGGTCAGTATTACTGTCACAGCATTGTGAAGCAACAGACCAATTCCCTCTGTTATAAATGAAGTTCAGTCTTGGCAGTAAAAACACACCTCAGAGACTTGGGGTGTCAAAGAGCTGGAGACAGGATTTGCTGCCTGCAGCCTTGCCCAAATGCCCTATCTACAGATCTCAGGACCTGTCAGATTCTCACTGTTTACAGGGTTCAGCCAGAAGCTTCGTTTCCAGGCCTCAGCTCCGCAAGCTTCCCCGGACTTCCACTCCTTCCTCTGACACCCAGCCTGCTGCTTGGTTCTCAGCTGACTTACCTGCTACAGCTTTGGTGTGGGCTGCTTTTGGGAATGCCTGAAATACGAACAAGGCATCTTGTCCTCAAAGAGCCCATAAAATCTCAGTAGAGCCAGATCTGAGCAGTGGACACGTCCCCGGGGTGTGCAGGGCCCAGCTGTTTCTCGTCTTCTAGAAGTGATTAAAGTGGTGGTTGTGATCAAGCGTGGAGTGTGCAGAGACCTTGGGTCAGCAGGACAGGGGAAAGTGACCTGCAGTAACACTGGCCTCCTCAGCATTCTTTCCTGGAGGTGATTAATGGAAGCTCTGGGAGTGCCCTTAACCCAATGTGCTGTAATTACGTACAGAATGTGACCCAGCTGCAGAAGACAACGGTTTATATAATATTAATGGCAGCTGGAAGCAGAGTCCCTGTGGCGAGGGACAAGTGGAAGGACGGACAATGACCTTATGTGTCAGAATTTAATTAAGAAGGTCCATTCTGCTCAGAGAACCATCCATTTTAGTAAGATATAATCAGTTTGAAGTTAATAATTACTTGGAAAATCAATAAATCATCATAATTAGTAACTTCTCCAGCCAACAACTGGATTATTTTGGTTTACTGAAGCGGTCGTGTCCAAAAAAAGAAGTATTCCATATAAGCCCATTTTATGGAGAGCTTGAGTGTAAAACAAGAACAAAAATGTTTGCACTGCTTATGGGAGTATTTACACATTTTCACATTCTGCTGAGTTTGTGCTGTGTCAGGTCAGCTAAGCTGGAATTGCGTATCTCAGAATTCCCAGCCCTGCATGGTTACATATTTGCACAGACCACAAGAGGCATTTTGTGTGAGATTTGGAAGGTGAAGTGAAGCAAATGCTCTGAAGGTGGGTGCAGAGCACCAGTGCCACTGTGGCTTGCGGGGCACATGGGTCCCCAGATCCTCTCTAGCTCCCAGCAGCTCTCTCTCGGCTTCTGAGAGTCCTGGCCCAGAGTGCAGCTCCACAACAAAGGGCTACAGCTGCTTCTGCAGGTTTTCCATGTGATGGAAGTTGGAGGCCTTGAGCTGGTGGGAGACAGACATGGATTCTGGCTTCTCCTTGCAGATTCCAGCTCTTCTTTGCTCTTCCCCACTTCACGTCCATCTTGCTTTCCAAACTGCTGACTTCCCTGTTGACTTCAGCCTCCGCCCCAGGTGCAGAAGCAATAGCTTTACCAAGACTGTTTAATCTGCACCCACAATTGTTTACAGTTAAGCCCTCATAATAAGTCCTGTATTTTATACCACTCATGGCACCCTGCTTCTCTAAATGAACCCTAATACACACCTTTATTGAACTTGAGAGGGATATAACTGAAGGGTGCTTTTCTGATGCCATGCCATGATCAGGACCATTCCTGCCTGTCAAAGAATAGACACACTAACTGCTCTTGGGAAGAAAAACCCTCAAAGCTCCCCCTGAGGAAGGAGTGAAGACCATTTCATCTTCAGTGATTCAAGTGCATCTCTTGTTTTCTTCCTAAGTGACTTATAATGCACCTTCTGGATGCAATTCCCAACTCGCTAGCTGAAGTTAACATGATCTCCTGGTTTCGTGAAATCAGTAAACTTTATTTTACATAGAACTACAAAACCACATTATAATAAAGCATGAAGAAAAAAAGAGAAGAGAAAAAATAATAATAAAGCATGAAAACAGTTTTCCTCAATTTGGCAGCCTTCTTTGGTAATTTACAGTTTTGTAGTTAGTTGGGGTTCCTAAAAGACCGACTTCCAGAAGAACAGGGCTCCTTGCACAGTGCTGCAGTTCAGCTGCATAAATGGAGAATAGAGAATTATCAAGGGACAAGACTACTGTGAGATCTTTCGGAGTGAATTCTTATGTCTATAAAATGCATAGTGAAGAAAGATATGTTTAAGCCCAAGTCATGATTTATAAATTTGAGCTATATGTTCTGATAGTTTTAAATGACACACACAAAAATCCAAAAGGTAATAGATTAAAATAACGAAATTCTATCGATAATCCTACTACCTTCCTGAGCCTTTTTGTCATGCTCTTTCATACTTGTGTGTGTGTGTGTGTAATGTGTATATATACATAATACACACGCATACACAAGCTGATTAGCCTGGAATGAACACCTGGCCCTTAGAAAACCAATCAGAACCTGTCTAAAATATAAACCAGGAACCACAGTCTATCTCTTTAAAATATTAAGAAATTTAGAGATTTAGATCAGGTATAATTTGTCCTTGGTGGACATTTTCCACCATGGACAAGTTAATGAGTTTTCAGAGGCAAACAAACAAGCGAATCCACCAGATGCACAGAGAAAAGCAGAGCCAGAAGGCTCCAGGCAGACTGCGAAAGGGGACAGCGTGCGCCTGGTGAGTTATCAGTTCCCGGGAGGCCTAACATAATTCCTGCAAGTCTTTTCCATGAAATTCCCCTGATCTTTCCAAGAATAAAGGTGCTTTCTGTCTGAGTTCCCTGTAACCAAGTGTGCTCTGAGCAGAACCAGTCCCTGGCCTGTCCTAGCTCCCACCCAGCTTTCCGTACGTCACACAGCTGTTTACGTGCTGCCTGCCCCTCCTATGGCCACTGAGGTTTTCCCATTTCAATACCCTCCACTTGGAGATGGTGTAAAAATCCTCTCCCCTGTGTATGGCTGGTCCTCAGCTCCACCAATGTGTACGAATCCTTTGTGCCATCACTGAGCCTCCAGTGAAGTGTTACCACGTTTCCACCTGGCCTCAGCTATGTCGCCTCTGCTTCTCTAACTGAAGTGGTAGGTCAAGGAGAAAGGCATTCCACACCAATCAGGCTGATGGACAGCTGAAGGTTAAAACAAAAATGAAACTGTTGGCATCGCTTGTGGGAATATTGACACATTTTCATTCTCTGGCAGATCTTCATCCATGATGAGGCTGGGGGACGGTGGGGAGGCAGCGTCCCTCAACCCTACTGGCTAGGTCTGGGGTCTGAAACCACGGGTGGCGATGGCAGAGGTGCGCACCAGGCAGAGCCAGAACCAATCTCCCAGCACACAGAATGCTACTTTGTCTCATTTCCATTATAAAATCTCAACCACACTGGAAAGGGGGTGGGGCAGGGAGGAGAGAAAACATGTTGGGAGGGTGAGGAGGACCAGTCTGCTCAAATAAACATGATCAGCTGTTTCTGTTTTTCCCCTCAATAATATTTGTTTGTTCCTTGTAGGTTCATTTGGCCATCTGGCCGATACATAGAAGTAGAGTGGACAGCAAACATTGAGGGTTTAAAAAAAAAGTATACGGAAAAAAACATAAAATTGAGAAAATTCTGCCCAATTAGAAAAATAATGTCAGGATTTTATTTTGGCTGTGGACCTCTTCCGATAGGCTTAAAGGGCCTTGAAGCACCAGGTTTCCCTGAGTGAGATCCCCTCTGATGTAAGCGGCCCAAGTAAAATGGCAGCTAGGAAGTCAGCCTTTCTGGGCATCAATTCAAATCATTAAGTCTCTATGGAATGCTTACTATGTGCAAATTCTCATGCTACTGAGAACACAAAAGATGGTTAGAACCCAGTTATTACCAACACAGAAGCTTACAATTTAGGAGGCATTAAAGCATCTTCACAAGTTATAGAAAGGTAAAGGCTATTAATGATGGTAACCTCAAATTAGTGGTCCCTTGGTGTTTAGAGAAGAAATAGTTTTGGTTGGGGAACCAGGGCAGGAAACGTAATCAGGAGAGGGTGTGAGTAAGGGCAGAGGAGGCAGTGAGATTTCTTAGGAAGGGAGAACAGCATGGGCAAGGGCACAGAGATAGGAAACCCTAATTGAGTGTGCTGGCTGAGGTGGAGAGTTCTGGAAGGTAAGCCTGGGTGTGCAGAGGCGTGAAGGCACAGAAAGCAGGATGACTCCATCTGAGATGGTTGTACATTCTCCAAGAGCAGGCTGGCTCCAGTAGACACACAAGAAAGACAAGGTTTGCAACAATTAACAGGGTTGGTTGTTAATTTCCTCTCAACTTTTCTAATACTTTCTTTCAAAAAGCGTTTCATTATTTTTTAAATTACAAATTTAATTCAAAGTTATACAAAATGCAAATTTTATAGCAACTCAGTGAATAATAGCAGACATCACCAATCCTTGATTTGATGTAATTCTTCCAACTTTATTTCCTATCTGCAGACTAACATATATTTATATGTACAAAAATGAGATACTATATACATATACATACACACACTTACCTATTCTGTATTCTTAGCACTTGCCGTATCTTGTATATTTTCCAATGCCAGTACACACAGACCCATCTATTAACTGAAAAGGCTGCATGGTATTCCATTGCATAGATACATCATGGTGCATTTAGCCATTTCTAGATTGGTACATATTAGGGTTGTTACCAGTTTTCTCATGACATACGACAATGCTTCTAGAACTTCCTTTGTACCCTTAGTAAAGCACCTATCTGTCTTGTATTTCACTTATGATCCCACCGACTAGATCACAAAGGCTTTGGGAGCTGCCTTCAGCATAGCATAGTTTCCTGAACAGGAGGCACATTCAAATTAGGCAGTCTGAATGGATGGCAATGAATGCTGAGGCTGGATGAGGTTGAACTGGAAAGAGGAGAACTGGAGGCCATTTAGAAAGGCTTTTCATTCGCTAATTTAAGGACAAAGTGATGAAGGCCTGGAGCAAGGCAGTGGTGATGAAAGTAGAAAGTAAAGACTACATCTGGGAGTGATTTAAAGGACCTGAAAACATTTGTTCAAGCACAAGCCCCTTAACATGATGGCTTTAAAAGTCCAACACACTAACCATAACAGAATTGAAAAATAAGTTAAAGTTATGTTCACTTGT
>PVKY010011424.1:0-12042 GCA_004027775.1 Bradypus variegatus
AACTGAGTGAATATGAGTTTGTAGGGGGATGAAATAGATGGCTAGTGAGCTCAAAAATGACTGAAACCATTTGTGTCTAGGTGTATTAAAGTGTGAGTCAAGATAAGAAAACCATTGACAAGAAAAGTGCAGGAATGTGTTAGTGATATGAGATGAAACGCCAGAGACAGTTAAAAGAAAAGCCACGAGAAAATAAAGAGCAAAGTTTCTTGACCTGTTGAGCAGGTAACAAGTCAATGGCTGAGAGAGAGCTTTCTGGGATTTCAGTTTGACCTGAATCCCAGGGAGAAGTTCAGCCTGGTGAACCAATCAGGAAGGACTTGTTTCTGTGCAAGAAAGTGAGCTGAATCCAGAGCAGGCTCGGATGTGAAATGCTGGGTGGGACTGACCAGAAACAGCTCAGAACTGAGGATGCAAGTGTGGAACAATTATTTCCCATCCAGGTCTCAGAACCTGTATTGGGAACCCATGCTTGCCTCCCTCCCTCCGTGCAATTCTTCCCAGGGATTAATCACTGGATCAGCCACATGAGAATCACTTAGTAAAGGCAGGATCTGGACCTTCTCCCAGAACCATCAGAAATTCTGAAGGTGGGGTCCTGGAATCTGCATTTTAATAAGAACAGATCATTCTAACATGCTGAAGTTCCCAGGCAAGAACACTGTGGCTGGCATAAATGAGGAGGCTCAGGAACACCATCTTTTCATAGGATTTTATACAGTGTTTTGAGTCACCCATGAGCACAGGACAAACAATCATCATTGGAAGAGACCCCAGAATCATCCAGGATCTGAGAGGGCAGATGGGTTTCTATTCACTTGCCAACTGTGTTTGGTAGTGGCTGCCTGGATGGGAGTGTTAAGATAAATTAGGAGGCCTGGCCTGGGCTTGGATGGGGAAGACAGCAGTGATGAATTAGTAATATCTGCAGGACCACAGGCTGGGGCTTGTGCCTTACTGTCATTTTCTCCTAGAAAGACCTAGCTAAACATTCTTGTTGTATGGTGAGATACAGAATACAAATAAAAGACTGGATGGAAATAAATATGAACACCTTAAAGAACAAAAATAAAACCCATCTTTTACAAAATTTCTCTAGATAGCAGTTTCCAAAATCTCCTTGGGTAACACGTTGCATTGTCTCACAACTTTCTTAATGTCTAATTTAAATAAATCCCTTTTGGCATAATTTAAGCCCAGTCCCTTTCATTCTGTCCTCAGGGTAAAACAGAACAGCTGCTCCTGCCCTCTGGTTCAATATGCCTCCCTATTTTTAAGAATCAGTTCTCCAGAAAAAAATATTAATGAGACTCTTCTATTTTAATGAGTTACTTGTTTAGTGGATTGGCATTTTTCTCCCCCAAGCTCAAAATTCTTGTTTACAGAGAAACGTCAGAATAGAGCACTGAGAGCAGAGGGAATTTGGAAATCGTTGAGCTCCCCCTTTTCACAGATGGGGCAAGAGGCCCAGAGAAATGGAAGACCTGGCTTACCCAAACCGCAAAATAAAAACTAAGACCAGGCTATCCTGCCTCTTATTTCAGAGTTGCTTCTATTGGACCATGATATTTTAACAATAAGTGTGGTTTGGAGAGAGAGAATAAGCAGGATCAAACAAGTCTTGGGGTTCATGTTCCATGCACATCAGTGGCTTCCTACCTCAAGCCCCTGGGCCTTTTTGCCAGATGGCTTGCTCTGGCCTCAGGAATGGGCCAGAACCATGCCTGGGGCAGGCCAGGAGCACAGGGGTATTAATTCCCTGGAGCAGTCTTTAACCAATGAGGATGGGAATGGATGCATAAATAGCCCCAAGCCCTCACCCCCTCCTTGCTGGGTTGATTCTGAGCTCACCAATATGCCCTTTATTCGTTTTCTCTTACCCTCTCTCACTTCCCTACTTCCTCACCGGGCTTTCCAAGATCACCTCCCAGATAAATTACTTGCCTCGAATCTTTACTTCAAGATTTTCTTTTGGGGGAAATCAAACGAAGACAGGGCTTTACAAGCAGACACAAAACAGCTCAGCAGAAGCTGTGAATTCAGGGAACTGGACCGTGGCTGGATTTCCAATGATGAGTAATCTTCAGGACTAGCTGCATAATTTATGGGGCCCATCGCAAACTGAAAATGCGATGTCCCTTGTTAAAAAGTACTAAAAATTTTAAGACGGCTGCAGTAGAGTCTTAAACCAAGCACAGGGCTCTCCGGAGCTCGGCATGCTGTGTGTTGACACAAATTGCCTGCCCCTGAAGCTGGCCCTGGCAGACTTCCTATATGAGAATTAGTTCTGAGAACAAGGGCCCCCATTTGTAGAGCCCAGACTATGTGCCAGGCCCCTTAGGTTGCATTATGCCATTCATTCCTCCTGACAACCTCATGGAACAGATATTATTTATTGGAAAATCTGTGCATGCACGACAGGATGCTCTGTGGGACTTTTCCTGTTGTCCTGGAATCATGAGTAAGATTGAAAGCTACAAAAAAAAAAAAAAAAAAAAGTGTGCTGAGCGTACCCTCGGCAGTGGGCAGAATAATGCCCCCCCCCCCAACCAAGATGTCCCCAGAACCTGTGAAGGAGGAAAAGGGGACTTTGTAGGTATGATTTCCCTGGATTATCCAGATGGGCCCAACCTAATTACATGCATCCTTAAAAGAACCTGCCATCAGAGGAGACGTGGCTATGGAAGAAGCATCAGGGAGACAAAATATCACCAGCTTGGAAGGTAGAGCAAGGGGTCCTTTAGCCAAGGTATGGGGGTGGCCTCCAAGCTGGAAAAGCCAAGGAAACAGCTTCTCTTTTAGATCCTCCAGAAAGCAAATGCAGCCTGCTGACACCTTGGTTTTAGCCTGATAAGACTTGTGTTAGACTTCTAACCTACAGAACTATTAGATAATAAATTTCTGTTATTTTAAGCACTATGTTTGTGTAATTTGTAACAGAAGCAATAGGAAACTAGTATATGCATGTTCTAAATAAAGGAAGTGGCCAACAGTCATCCAGATACCTTTCTCCAGAGGATGTGGTGGGGTGAGCATACTCACCATTCCCAGCCCTGGTACCCACCTGTCCCCAGTCAATACCAGATGAGGCCGGTGGGATGGGGGGGTCATGGCCAGCAGCCTTGGGGAGTAGGCAGGGTTTCCTTATGAGTGAGGGGTTTCTCCTTCCTCTCTCAAGGAGATGCTTTTCCCTTCGCAAAGCAAGTAAAGTAGGCGCTTCTAGGAGAATCTGGGTGCTTGCTGGTAGTGGAAACTGGCGTCTTGTTCCCCAGCTGCGGACTTCCGAAGTGGAGTATAGAACAGTGAAAGTGCTTGGGGCATCTGACCATGTTACCTGGATTTTGGAACTTGTGTGAATATAAAACCTGGTGCCTATTCCTGGTCTAGAGATTTGTGAAGGTAGGAGGCCCACTGGGATCACCCATACCAGGAGGGCAGGTGTGTACTGGGCTGTGGCAAGCTCAGGCTGCTGGGGAAACTGCACCCAACCCACTGCTCCACAATCCCTGGAGGCTGCAAAAGAAGACCCCCCCAGGAGGTTTGGGGCTCCATGACAAGAGCTCTGGTTAGGGGGGCAGGCAGTGGCTGTGGTCCACCTGGGTGGTAGCTGGATGGCCATGTGACCTTCTAGCTAGACAAGCAGTGTGTGCTGGTTTGGATGGTGTCCCCCTAAAATTCATATTCACCTGGAACCTCAGAATGTGATCTTATTTGGAAATTGGGATTTTGCAGATAGAATTAGTTAAGATGAGGCAATACTGAATTAGGGTGAGCCCTGAACCCCGCACTTGTGCTGTGGAGAGGAGAAGACAGAGGTGCTCAGGGGAGAAGAGCATGTGAAGATGGAGGCAGAGACTGGAGCCACGCAGCTACCGGCCAAGGCTTGAGGGCAACGACCAGAAGAAGCCAGGAGAGAGGCGAGGACCGGGTCTCCCTCAGAGGCCTTACGGAGAGCCTGGAACTGCCAAAACCTTTACTCAGACTTCTCGCCCCCAGGACTGTGCAGGAATAAAGTACTGAGACCACTCAGTTTGCGGTGATTCGTATGGTGGCCTGAGGTCCCCGAGGCAGCTGGGAGGCTTGGATGACCGCGGAGGGCTGGAGGGAGACGCAGCTGCTGGGCTCAGAGGCGGCCTCAGTGGCAGGTGGGGGCGACCGCCACCCCGCAAGCACCAGCACCTCCCACACAAACGGAGGCTTCGGCCACGGAGCGCCCCATTGCCCAGAGGGAGGGCAGGGATGACCTCAGCACTGAGGACGGTCAGTGACTGGACACAGAAGAAGTTTCTGCTCCCTTAGCCCTGCCCCTGCCCCCAAGCTTGTGAAGCCAGTGGCACACCTCACATGCCCCCCACCACTGCAAGCCCCTCAAGCCTTCAGTCTTTACTGGGGAGAGCTGTGAACTGGGTGCGAGATTAAAGTTGCTAACTGCATTGGACTAACTGACCGGAAAAGGGACTGGAAAATTACAGAATATTCCCAAGATACAGCCAAGGGAGAAGAATGGGGAATGTGACTGAAGCTGTTGAAAACAGTTGGTTGGGGCAAAAACAATTCATTTCTTATTTATGCCCTGACAAATTGAACATCCTCACTAAGTTGGTTCTGTGTCAAGGTGGATCTGCAGTCACAAGAGCAAGGGGCACCAAGAACCCACCAGGATTTGACTGTGTGGGACAAGAGCCCATGGGGGTGGCCGGGCCTTGGGTAATAATATATGTGTAAATAAAAGTGGACAGTAATTAGAGGTGGGGCAATATGTGGTACTGCCAGCTCCCCCTTGGGAGTGGTTTGGGAGGAGCTTGTGAAGGCAAAAGTTGTGAATAACGGATTCTCCTGAGTTGGTGAGCTCGGAACATCTTTGTCACCGGGAACCTGTCACCTCCCACCAATGGGGCCATAGGAAAATCAAACCCAGTGTTCTGATTCCTCAAAGCCCCATCCACTCTGCCCGAAGGTCGCTGCTGTCTAGAGGGAGACCCCAGCCTTGGGAGACCAGCTTTCGTGAAGCCACGAAGGATTCTAAAAGGTGGCAGCTCCCCCCGGTCCCCACCGCTGGGAGGGTCCGGCCCATGCAAGGGGGTGAGGATGCCTGGAAGGCTGGGGGCACCATTCCCTGCAGACGCGGTGCTCCGAGAGGTTGCGTGATTTGTGCCAGATCATAGAGATCTAAGGCGCGGGGCTCGGATTGAGTCCTGTCCCCTCCCTGCTGACACTGCAGAGCAAGTCTGAGCTGAGGGCGGCTGCCCGGGTGTCCTTGCGGCTGCATCGCTGCTCCACAGGGAAGGAACTAGCAGGGACCCGCCAAATCAGCGAGGGAGGCGCTGGTGTGCCGCGGCCCCGAGCATTCCCGTCCCCTCCCCACATGTCCTGGCAGGCGACTGCCCTTAGGTGGCTGAAAACTGGGGCTGGAGAAGTGGGGTCATATGCAGCACATTTTCTCCCTTTCCGCTTCTTTTGGGGCTTAGAGGGTGCTTTTTTTTGAATGGGAGGAAGTAAAACTTCCCATTAAGAATCAGTTAATTAATTAAGAGACCACTAATTATTTGAAAAGTGGCTTATGAGAGTCTTTGCTCAAGTTGTATGTGGTCTGAACTGGATGAGACAACTTGGGGTTATAGTAGAAGGGTCCAGGCCTTTCAACAGATCCACTGAGTCCCCAAAATATTACCTATTTTGCTTAAGGTCAAAGAGGAATTTATAATCCTAAATTAGCCTCAGAGAGGACAGTCAAATCAGTTAAAATCCACAAGATTTTCTCAGGGTAAATCCTTGCTCAATACTGGTTCAAATGCCTAAGGGGTTATAACTGAGCAGCAAAGCACTAGCTTTTTTTCTTTTAATGCCATTTTGTTAAGATATATTCACACACCGTATAATCCATCCAAAGTATACAATCAATGACTCACAATATCATCATATAATTGTGCATTCATCACCACAATCTATTTTAGAACATTTTCATTACTCCAAAATAAAGAAAAACATAAAAAAAGAACACCTAAAACATCCCATACCCCTTATACTCCTCTATTATTTATATATTTTTGTCTTTATTTTATTACTCATCTGCCCATACACTGGATAAAGGGAGTGTCAATCACAAGTTTACACAATCACAATTACACAATAAAAAGCTATATTTTATACAATCATCATCAAGGATCAAGGCTACTGCATTACAGTTCAACACATTCAAGTATTTCCTCCTAGCTATTCTAATGCACTAGAAACTAGAATTCCTAACAGTAACCTCCAGAATGACCTCTCCACGCTATTTGAAATCTCTTAGCCACTGAAACTTTATTTTGTTTCATTTCTCTTCCCCCTTTTGGTCAAGAAGGCTTTCTCAATCCCACGATGCCAGGTCCAGGCTCATCCCTGGGAGTTATGCTCCACATTGCCAGGGAGATTTATACCCCTGGGAGTCATGTTCCACGTAGGGGGTTGGGTAGTGAGTTTACCTGCAGAGTTGCACAGGACTATCTTTTAAGGAGCTGGCATATCAATTAAGATTAAAAAAATTTTAAGAGAATAATTTGAAACAGACCATAATCACGTTTGAAATCATGTGGTACAAAAAATCTGCAAGCCAAAGGTAGTAAGAAAGTAAACTGGGATGAAATCATTTTTTGAAAGAGTGATAGAAGAGCAAAAGAGCAGCAAAATGAGAAGTATATTAAAGAATTCTGAAAGTCATACTGTAAACTTGGTTTTATTTTTCTAGAAACTTTTCTTTGAATAATTTATACAGCACTAGGCAGGGTGTCATTTTTGTTTTTAGACAACTTATTACATATTCATTATAATGGCAGAAGATATAATGAAGAATTAAAATGTTTTTTTCCTGATTTTTCTAAACCAATTCCTAGGAGTTAGCTTAATTCTTTATTAATATTTTATATTATATATAACATACATTTTGCCATATTAACCATCTTTAAGTGTACAATTCAGTGGAATTACATTTACAATGTTGTGCCACCTCTCTACTATCCATTACCAGCACTTTTTCATCACTCCAAGAAGAAACTCTGTATACAGCAGACACTAAAAATGCTATTATTCTTAAGATACTGTACCTACCTTTCCAATATCATTTGGTAAACTTCTGTCATAATCTTGGGCATGGATTTCACTGTGACAGAGGAATCCTTCAACTCTGAAGTAAGGGGTACCACTGAAGGAAAGAATTTCCCTCCATAGTACATCTGCTGCTTTGACATTTTAAAAGGCTCTTTCAGAACATTTTCTTGGGAATCCAAATATAAACTTATAATGCAGTTTGAACTATGTCCCTTTAGCTTCCTCTTTTATTGTGACTAGAGTTTCACATAAACCATTCTTTTGTTGACATCACAGACTTGGCTTTAAAGTACATTTCAGTAAACTGAATCTTATTTTTTTAAATCTTTTTACAAAATTAGAGGAGCATTTCATTGGAAAAATGCTTTTAATTTATAAATTTGCAAACTTTATGTTCAGAACGAAGAGTTAAGGAATGAGACTGGGGCAAGCCAACATCTTTTTTAAAAGGAACATTAAAATCTTTTCTGACATTAAAAATGGCACATGGTAATTGTTGAAAAAGGAAAAATATAGAAAATTCTAAAAGGGAAAATAGAAATCACCCACAAAGTGTAGATAAACATTGGTAACATTTTAGTATATTTCCTTTCAGTTTTTTCCTATACATATGTAAATTTTTAATAAAATTAGGGTCATATTCCATGCACAGTTTTGTATCCTGCTTTTTCACTTTTTATTATATTGATTTCATTTCCCATATCATTAAATATTATTTAAAATCATAACTTTTAGTGACACCATAATATTTTCTAGTATGGACATATAATTAATTTAAATACAGCTGTATTATTGCATATTTAGATTGTTCCTAAGCAGTTGCTATGACAAATAATGCATCTCCTTTACACAGATATCTTTGCAATGTCTCTGAATATTTCCTTAACATATATTCCTAGAATTCAGAGTCAAAAACTATGGACATTTTAGAGATTCTCAACAGGTATTGCCAAATTGAATCCTAGATGACAGCAACAGTTTATAAGTTGCCCATGTCACTTCCCCCTTGCCACCAACAAATATGAATTTAAAAGTATTTTTCAAGCCAGGGCCTAGAGATGAATCCAAGAGTTGGAGCTGCAGAGATTGAATGCTAAGTTCATCAGGTCCAAGTGAGGTTTTGAAGGGAAGCTGGAAGAGAGAACAGGCAGATCTGGGACCATTCCTGCAGACACCACCACACCTCTGAGTGTCTGCAGACTCCTACTATGAGTGGGCAGGTGGGTGGTGCTTGCATGGGTGCTCTGGAAAGTAGTGTTAGGTACTCGGGGCATCTCTTCTTGATATTTCTCTTGTTGTCTCTTGCTTTGGGCTTCTCTATAGCGCCTCTCGGCATAACCACCTGATAACCCTAAAGCAATCGTGGGGTCCAGACCCATAGCTATCTCAAGTCAGCCAAGCAAGGGCCAGATGAATAAAATAGCTTCTATTCCATTGGAATTAAGCCTAGAATTAAGACCCACTTCCACACCCAGGGGTCAGTAGCCCCCAAGATAAAGCAGTGTTTCCATATCATATCTTAGTTCACCTCCGTTACCAACAAACTCAAGATCCAATGTTCAGGGATAAGGCGTGGGGGGTGCACCTAGCAGGCCCCACCTCCCTCCCTTCCATTTCCTCCCTATTGTGTGTCCCCCTACAAGTGGCTTATACCAGCTCATGAGAGCTAATGGCTAAATTCTCAGAATTTTGAGGGTCAGTTGTAAAATACAGTTATTAAAAATTAAATTATAAAAACATCATTACACAGCTTATATGAAAAACAAAGACAATGAATATCAAAACTCACCACTTCCTTAGTACGTTTTACTATTATTTACATCTATTGAATCCATATGGAAGAAAATATAGATAACAGAGAGCTGCTGCGCATCTCTTTGCAACTCTAGGTTTAACAGTGTCAGGTTGTGGGTTGATACCAGCCATGTGGAAGTGTTTACACTTAGAAATCAGCAAACACTACAAATCAGGGCTTGATTTGCTGTTTTGTTGATTGTCTAGACTTAAGACAGTGACAGAGATAATGTTAATAAATAATGTTAATAATAAAAATGTATATTAAACTTAAAAGTGAGTCATATCTGTAACTATCACATTGTGAAAAGCACAAAAAACTGAGGCAACATTCTTCCAGTATTGAAAACTATTATCTGATTCAGCAAGGAAGTTGCTCACCTCTTGAGGAAGTTCCAACATACATCTTCTCTGTTTCATTTTCATCTTACTTGTTGAAGTAACTAAAAATACCAAGCAATATTGATGTCAACAAGCAACTTCTTTGGTGGTTGATGACAGAATTGTAGAAACTGATAGTGAATTTTGCAAGAAGTGACAAGTCACACTGATATAAATGTAGAAACTGAAAAACAAGGTAGGTGTTTTAGTTAAAAATTTATGCTATTTCTAAAATTACATAAGGAAGTCATTAACAGAAAATTTTACATTAACATTCAAGTAGGATTATGAATTTTACTAGTGTAACAAAATTATTTTTCAGATTCTGATCTCTAAAATGCCAAAGCGTCAGGGTGATCTTGTGGTGAAGCTAAATGAGGTTTCAGTTTAATGACCGTAATTCGTACAAGGGTGAGAAATAATTGAACAGTAAATTATATATCAGATTTAATGACAATAAATCAATTGCAAAAAAAGTTAGCAGATTGGGATGCAACTCCATTTATCAAATCATGGTTGACTTACAACCATAGGTTGACTATGGATAGAACAATTTGGCAAACAGAACAAAAGCTTCCTGTGAGAAGAAAATGACTATGGAATTTATAATAAGAATTGTGTATGTTAAAATTATTTGTAAACTGTGTGCTACACATAATATATATCAGTGAAAATAATAACTAACACACACATTTTCTCAGAGAGCCAGTTGTTAAACATTTACCCCCCCACCTCCCACACAGGGTTGTATTTCTGTTGAAGTTCCCTCTGATCAGGCCTAATACCCTACATGCCCTGTAGACCAGCACTGCAGCCTCAGTGCTATCACGCTTGGCAGACAGGGACATGTGCTTGTCCTGGCTCTGCACAGGAACTTCCCCGGGCTGGGATGGGCCCCTATGTCCCTCAGGCCTTTGGCTGGAGTCCTGTCAATGCAGATGGTTCTTCCAAGACACAGCCATTGCTTACCAGTGCTGGGCTCCAAAATCCTTGACTAAATTTAGAAATAGTTATGCAAATGTCATATCACATTTTTTCCCCAGAAGGGGCTTCCAACTCTGTTTTCCAGCCCACAGAGTTCTTATGATTAATGCTTTAACTTCTTATTTTGAAAATGCTGAGTTTAAACAAATTATGATGAATATGCTTTATGTGAATGATTCCTGTGTGTGCCTATGTGTGCTGGTGTGAAATGGCAATTAATAAGGACATTGCTTTTGCTAGGCCAATCTGTTTGTTGTTGTTGCTGTTGTTGTTAATGGAAAAAAGCTTTATTACATCAAGTAATAAATACATACAAAGATGCAAACAGTTTTAGTCATTTTTTTCCAGACATTTCGATCAACTTACAGGAAACACAGAACTGAAATCTATGTACAGTCTCAGTATGAACATTTTCAGGGTCTTTGTTAAGTGTGATAGGTTGCTGGTTCTTCTGTATTTATAACATGTGCACTTTTTAATTGACTTCAAAGCACTAATAGTCATGCAAATACCCAAACAACAAAAAAGTTATATTAAGCAGAATCTACATCTACACAATATTGCCAAACTGTGCTGGTTACTAAGTAAAGCATACTGTCAGTGTTTACTTAAAAACAGGATCCTTAGAGTTTATTAGCTTATGAAATTTAGGTAAGAAATGTATTCAAAAGAGAAGATGAAAGCAAGATGCTAGCATCTTGGAGTCACACTATAGTTTGATGATAGGTAACTTTTCTAAGTTTTTTGTTTGTTTTTTAAATCAATGCTTAAGGGGGAAAAAAAACCCAAGTACTTCCTTACTATTTAAAACACAAATCCTAATCAATGGCAAAATCTCTTCTCAGGCTTCAAGTCTAAGTTCAAAGGTTCAGATCCTAGTGAACCATGGGAGGGAAACAGGGAGAAATAAAAGCAAACTAACATTTTGAGGACAAGAATTTCATCTGAACAGGTGAGACGAACTGTAACTTCTCATCTTGCAAAAAGATGGGAAGCCTTCAAAGCTAAAAAGGTGGCTAGGATTTGGCATTCCGTTTTGTTTCAGCCAAGCAATCCCAAACCAGTCCTCTAGCGTGAATAATGCCTCATTTTAGTCTCGCCATGGCACCCTACGTCCCCGCGTCGGTGGGCGATCTCGTTTCCCAACTCTTCCACGACGGCCGGCAGCTGGGCACATTTGCTTTGGGGTACCTGGCTGTTCCCAGTTCCCTGAGTGTAGCCAAGGGATGGCGGCCCACAGTCACTCAGCAGCTGGCGGTACTGTGAGGACGCTGCCGTGCTGGTAGAAGGAGAGCGGACACTTGTAGCCGCGCTGAGGGAGGCGGCGGGCAGGTGCGCGTTCGAGTTCTGTTCCTAAGACATCCCCGCGGGGCAGGGGGCGCGCGGGGCCCAGCGCAAGCGCACTTCATTGTTGACGGCTCAGGCCACGCCAGCGAATATGGGCGCCCCAGTCTGGTTTTGCCAATTCATTTCAACAGTGAAGCACCATCAGCTGTGGAAAGAAATAATTTCTCTGCTGAGCAAGGTTGAGACACCCTTGGGAAATGAGGAAGGCTGTAAGACTCAGAGGCCATAGCCTCTTCTTTTGCATTAAATTTAGCTAAGAGCGCTGCTGTTTGCTAAAGGTGCAGAAATGCAAAACAACAGAAGTGGACTGGCTTTTACAAAGGGGGTTTATGAGTTCACAGATTTACATTTCTAAGGCCATGAAAATGTCCCAATTAAGGCATCAATAGGACTATAACTTCTCTCTGAAAAAAAGGCCGATGGGGTTCCTGTGTCACATGGGAAGGCACT
>PVKY010011425.1:0-12053 GCA_004027775.1 Bradypus variegatus
GACATGTTGCGCTGGATGCTCTGTTTTGGAAGGTCTAGTTTGGAGACGAAGGTCAAGCAGCCGCGGTCATCGTAGTTAAAGAGCATTGGGCAGCAGTCGTGGCCCTGAAACAAGACATCAGTCAGCTGCTGGAGTGCTCTCCGCCCACCTCCTGACTCCTCAGCACAATGCTCAACACTGCAGGCATCTTTTCCTCTTAAAAGCTAGTTTTGTTTCTTCCAAAAGGCTCTTTTGCTTTGAGCTAATGACACAGAGCCCGCATTGTTCCTGTTCTAGAGAACTGCATGGTGTTCTACAAGGAAAAATGAAGAGAAATACTTACAGCAGCCACGACGCTGTTCTCAGAGATAAACGATACACTTAGGAGTGGCAGGAACTCCGTTTTCAGAGTTGAAACCCTGAACACAAGAACACTTGTTAAACCAGAGTTGAAAAAACCATGGTTTCTTTATAGATGCAGAGGATGACAAAAGACCCATTCTCATAGGGGCTTCTGCACTACACATGAACACTGATGTTTAAAAGGAGCCCTATGACCTGTATTTCCAGGAATCTCAAATATGAGAGGGGCCCTGAGGGAACCCTCAGAAACTGAGGCCTTGGCTTTCTCTCTAGCCTGTGCTCTACCCTGCCTGAGGTCCCTCCCACTCACGACAAACTCATCTACAGCTGGGTCCCTAACAACTCCTTTCCCATCTCTCTGCCTTTGCTCACACGCCCCTCAACCCACAGTGGGGTCTCTGCTCTCCTTGCTTATCCAAATTTCCTCCAATCTTGATCACCTCCACGAGCTTTCCTGTAGTACTTCGGCATAAGGTGGCTTTTTCTCTCTCTTACTTCCTACAGTCCCTATTGTCACTGTCCCTCACAAATGACTGCCTGACTTTGAGCCTCCCCTCACCAGTGCTCGCCAGTAGCTCCCAGAGGGCTGGGACCACACAAATGTTCACTGACGGCCTATTCTCTTTTCTCTGCCAGGCTCTGTGTCAGGAGCTAGGGTCACAAAGATGAACAGGACACGGTCTATTGGTCAGGAGCTCACACGAAGTGGGCTGTTAGTGTGTGTACACACCTATCCATATGTATTTAGTTAGTAGTTATTTGCCCCAGCACCTGGCAAAGGGGTTACACAGAAAATGGCAGCCAAACACTCGGCTGAGGAATCAGGATCACCTAACTTCAGGCAAAATATAGTACATTTTGAAAGCAAACTCTGTCTCTGGAAACCTCTTATAAAGGCAAGACTGGGTTAAAGGACTTATTCCTCATCTTTAGTCCTTACTGTGGGATATCTGGCTTTTACTACACGAAATATTTATGTTTGGGAAGGAGAAAGGTGGAGGATATAATCTAACTGGCAGTACCAGAAAAGCCAAAACATAAATCAATACTTGCAATAACCATACTCTATGGACTTGTAATAACTATACTCTAGGAGCTTACTATGTGTTACAATAAATTGTATAAAAATCAAATAACTAGGGCATCAAAATATATCAAAAATAGTACTGAAAGAAGACAAATTACTGTACAAAATGTATAGCATAATTCCTTTCGGTTAAAAATGAAAAGATATATGTGCCTATATATGCATCAAAATCTGGAAGACTACATCATTTGTAATGGGAACTGATGATAAAGAGGAAAAAAAAAGATTCCAATCTTCTCTCTTCCTCCAACACATACACAAGCAAATACTCCGCCTGATGTCTGATAAGATCCCTCCCACCCTTCCTCTTGGCTGCGCAGACTCTCCACTCAGAGGTGAGTCGCTGTGATTCAAGGTGCTCCAGGCCACCCTGGAGCAAGGACCGAGTGGAGTCCCACATTAGTGGAGTCGCTGGTCACTGACTACAGACAGTGAGAAACATTGCCTGCTTAGCTGAAGGCGGGTGGGTAACATTTACACACTGGAGGGAATTCAGACCGACAGACTAAATTAGCTCTTTTGAAGGGCACCAAACAGTAGCAAACCAGGAGAGTTCTTCCAAGAATTGCTATTGGTATTACATTAAGTGCTTAAAATTTTCCAAAATGGACAATATTTAAATGTGCTTCTGTGACTCTAATGGCTGCCCATGCAGTTCTGGTTGAGATTTATGATGTTCGTGTCTTATGTTCGCTCCCAGGGAACAGCAACATAGCAACATGCCTTACCCATTTGGAGAGACACCCCCCCCCAAGCAAAAGGCAGAAACTCACTGCACGCTTTTTGAGGCATCAGCAACAGACACGGTGCTGTCATGGCTGACCCAGGCGAGGCGGCTCCCACTGGCTGAGAAGCTGACCCCGTGAACCCAGCCACCAGTACCACCGCCACCAAACTCAGACATCAGCTGGCCAAAAGGCATCTTGCTGCCCCACGGTGTACTGGCTGGCTTTTCGTCCACTTCTTTAATGTAGGCAGAAAACACTCTATAGTTTAGGGTACAAAGAGAGAAGAAAAAAGTAAATGAAAACATCTGTATACAGAAATGGTCCCAGGCAGCTACGGTAAGATATCCCAGGGCGCAAAGAGATTGACTCATAAAGAAAATAATGTGATGGACAAGTTCAGACGCACAAACTGCTCAAGACCCAAAATGGTTTTAAGGGCTGCCTGAAGGCCAACCCGAGCTCGGCAAATCCATATTCAATCAACAAATACTCACGGAGCTCCTACCACATGACAGGCACTGCTCTAGGCGCACAGCTCTGGCGGTAACGAACAGAAAAGCCTTTCCCTCACGGAGCAAACAATCTGGGGGCAGGGAAGTCTTGCTGTCTCACCCCTCCTTTACCCACATCAGACCTTGCTAAATGATCACAGCTTTCTTTCCTATCTACCTCACCATCGTTCTCAACACATACTCCAAGAAGCCAGTGCCATCAAATGGTAGAAGATAGGAAACTGTTTGCTACCCTGCAACAAAGCAATGGCATTAAAGAAAGAACGAGACATCCAAAGAGAAAAGCCAGCAAGACGCCAGTGGGAAAGGGTGGGCAGGCTCGCCTTGGCGTCGTCACGCAGCAGGCCTGGATTTACCCAACCCTCAGACCCACAATCCCGGCTCTGTGGCAGGCAGAGCCTGAGATGAAGATGGGGCCTTTACAGCCTGGTGTCATCCATCTCTTTCCACTCATTCTCTTTCATTCCATGGAGCTGTGTGTCAGGATGTCTCGACTCGAAGCTGGGAAGGGAGAGGGAGCAAAGGAGTACAGCTGGGAATCTATCCTTTTAGTCTCTTTTGTCCTCCAAAGCTAACTCTACTTTGCATAGCTTCCCCACTTCAGAAATTTCTGCACTTAAGGACTCTAAAAGACCTAAGGTATTTTCCCACCATAACAATAGCAGCAGCTGGGGCACTGGGAGAGGCAGGGCACTAGAGAAGTGAGGGCCACAGGGAGTTATCTGTAAGTCAGACGATGTGAAATCAGAGTCTCCATGCTCTAAACCAGCTTCCTGCCAGCAGTTCCCTTAGTCATGAGAGGACAAGAAAGAACTGGTGGTTCTCAGCTGCCAACTGGAGAATGCAAATGGAACAGACCCACACCCAAAGGACTGAGTCTGTTTATTTGTTGAAATTAATATCAAACAAAGAACTGCTATCTGCTTTCCTGAGATTCGTAGATGTCCACGTGACACTGTCAGCACCACGCAGTCCACCCTCCAAGGGAGTCAGCACAACCCTGAATGACATCCACAAACCACAAAACTCCTGAATATGAAAAAGCCCTGAGAATGTCTCCGGTTCACTACTGTTACACAAATTTAACTTAATTAATACCATGACCTCCAAGTGAGAAATTTGGTTTTAAGTAGAAAAACCAATCTACGAAGTACTTGAAATGTCTGTAGTCCAGACCTGCACCCAAACTCCTTCATACATCTTTATTTTTTCTTAACCTTGGGTATTCCTGGATGTAAATCACTAGTCAGGTTTTCTGGCAATTCTCCATATAGCCTACTGAAGAAAGAGGTATCCCATCCCCCACACACCTTACAGTAAATAAGAAACATTTCCACCTCTCTTGGCTAAGGAAAATAGAGTTGTCTTAAAAACAATGTTTAAAAAACAGTACCATGGGGTCTCTGCCTCGATTAAGATGGTGGAGGGAGAAGTATCAGGGCTCTGCCCCCTGCAGAAGCTTTGAACAACAGCAAGAAATGGCAGGAACACTGTGGGAGAGCTTCCAGGTCGTTTCCCTGGGGCAAGGGTTGTAGAAAGGACAGTGCAAGGACCCTGAGGAAACTGTTTCCTAGGAAAGAAGGGACATTCCTATCATGTACATGGGGAAATTCCTAGGGCCAAACCACATGTACCTGAGACAAGATACATGCACAGAGAGGACCGGGAGGCTCCTGCACTTTGGTCTGGACCTATTCTCCCAACTCACTGTATGGATGAGCTCTGAAAGTGTAAGCTTTGAAATAGAGTGCTTCAAAATGTCACTTTGCTAAGACTGAGAAAGTTGTTTTCTTTTCCTTTTTTTTTTTTATTAGCTCCTAGCATTCAAGGAAAACTCAGTCATAACACTAGAGGGATACAAGCTTAATGAACAGATGCCTCAGAGAGAGTTTAAGTTCCAGTGATACATCAAGATGTCCAGGTTTCAGCAAAAGATTACAAAACATATAAAGAAACCAGAAGTGATGGCCCAGGGAAAAGCAGAAAATTAAAGCATTAGAAATCATCAGTAAGAAGGACCAGACCTGGGATATTCCAGACAAAGACTTTCAAAAAATGGTCCTAAATACTCTCAAAAAGCTAAAGGAAAACATGGACAAACAGCTAAAGGAAATCAGGAAAACAACAGATGAACATAAAGACACGACAGAGATGGAAATTATGAAAAGGAATCAGAGCTGAAGACCATAGTAAAAGACATTTAAAATTCCCTGGAGGGATTCAACAGCAGACTGGCAATGGCAGAAGAAAAAAATAAGAGAACTCAAAGACAGGGCAATTGAAATCATCCAGTCTGAGGAGCAGAAAGAAGAAAGAATGAAGAAAAGTGAAATAGAGGCTGAGGAACCTGTGGGACACCAGCAGAAGTACCAAGACATGCACTGTGGGAGTCCTACAAAAAGAAGAAAGAAGCAGAGAGAATATTCAAAGAAATAGTGGCTGGAAACATCTCAAACTTAATAAAGACATGAATATACACACCCAAGATGTGCATATTACCCCAAACAGGAAAAACCCAAATAGACCCATACCATGCCATTTTATAATCAAAGTGTTGAATACCGAAGATAGAGAATTCTGAAAGGTGCCAGAGAGAGGCAACATGCCACCTACAAGGGAGCCTCAATAAAGGCAAGTGCTGATTTCTCATAGGAAACCAGAGGCAAGAAGGTACTGGGAAGATGTATTTAAAGAGCTGAAGGCAAAAAAATGCCAACCAAAAATTCTACATCCAGCAAAACTGTCTTTCAAAAATGAGGGAGGAATGAACATATGCCAGACAAAAGTTGATGGAGTCTTTCACTCTAGACTGGCCCTACAAGAAATGTTGAAGGGAGTTCTGCAGATTGAAAGGAAAGGACACCAGACAGCTGACTAAAGCCATGTGAAGAAATAAAGATCTCTGGTAAAGATAATGCCATGGGTAATTACAAATACCAGCACTGTTTTATTTCTGGCCGGCAACTCCATTTTCTACTTCCTACAGGATCTAAAAGACAGATGCACAAAATGTAACGTTAAATCAGTGGTTTTGTACTCATTATATAAAAACGTGTAATATGTGACAGGAACCACATAAGGGGGGGGCACAAAGGGGTATAGGAACATAGCGTTAAAGTTAAGTTGGTATCAAAGAAAATGAGATTGTTATAGATTTAGGATGTTCAACTTCACCGCCACAGGAACCACAAGGAAATATCAGAGTATGCAGACGTGAGACAGAAAGTGAAGTGCAGGTTGCTGGGGTTAGGGGGCAGGAACAAAGAGGAGTTGAAGAAGGATGGGTGTGGGGTTTCTGGTTAGGGTGGAGGGGGGCTTCTGGTGGTGAATGGTGGTTAAGTGTACTGCAACAGTGTGAGTGTGGTTGATCTCACAGAATGGTATGCTTGGGACATACTGGGATAGGAGGGTTTGTGCTGTATATGTTTCAACAATTGAAAAAAAAATAAAGTAAAACTAACGAGATCAGGACAATAAAATGCAATACATGACTCTGGATGGGATCTAAAAATGGGGGAGAAGAGTATATTAGGAGATAATGTCCTAAAAAGTACATTATTAGGAGATAAGAAAGGGTTGGAGTATAAAATATAAGCTTTATATAAATGTTATGATTGCTGGGGCTTGATAACTGCATGTAAGAAATTATATGGGTGAAGGTCCTTGTTCATAAGAAATATACATGGAGGTATTGTTTGTGTTATGGGAGCACGGAATCTACAGTTTGTTTTCAAATTTTCAGAAGATGGATAAACAGATAGATGAATGGATAGATATATGATGGATGGATGGATGGAATGATGTGGCAAAGGTGGCAGGATTTTGAGGTTGGTGGATCTGGGTGACTAGAGGCTGCAGTGGGGGTATGTTAGAGTTCTGTATGTGGAATTTGTGATACTTTTCCAACTGTCCTGTAGGTTTGGGATTACTTCAAAATAAAAAAAAATTTTAAAAGCATTTACACGGTGTGATCCTTAAAACTCTTAGCAAAGTGGCTGTGTTTCTTCCAGTCTCATATAACAACGGCTAATTAAAAAGCTTTAACTGAAAAGGGACAGCATGATGATAGCTCAGCAGTGCATGGTTCAACTATGTTTTGTTAATCTTAGTTCCACTCGAGAATTTGCAGAGCCTGCTATCTGGGATATCAAATGAGAAATAATACTGCTGTTGCTAGAGACAGTGTACTCTAATCCTCCAATCTAAACCATTGATCTGTCCAAGGAAAGCTCTCCTGCTCTAGCACACAGAAGTCCTCCAAGATCACTTCTTTCTATGTAATGACTGTGATGGTTAGGTTCATGTGTCAACTTGGCCAGGTGATGGTCAGGCAAGCACTGGCCTGTTACTGCAAGGACCTTTGTGGCTGGTTAATAAACCAGAGGGCTGGCTATTAAATCATCAGTCAATTGACTGTACCTGTGACTGATTATATCAACGAAGGGCATCTCTTCCGCAGTGAGAGAATCCAATCAGTTGGATTTAATCCAATCAGTTGAAGACTTTTAAGGGAGAAAAGAGAGCACTTTCATTTCTTCTTCAGCCAGCCAGCCAGCCTCTCCTGGGGAGTTCATTGAAGACCTTCATTGGAGTTGGCAGCTCGCTGTCTGCTCAACAGAGTTTGGACTCGTGCATCCCCACAGTTGCATGAAACACTTTTATAAAATCTCGTATTTACAGATATCTCCTGTTGGTTCTGTTTCCTTAGAGAACCCTAACTAATACAGTGACTTACACACTTATTTTACCACATTTTCTAGATCACAAGTTCCTTTCACTTTTTAGTTCTTCGCAATGCCTTGCAAAGAAAAGGAACCGTACAAATAGTTGTAAAAAGATGAACAATGAACAGCTGAAATCTGCCCGTCAATTCTCATTTGTTCCCACCTGCATTTAAAGTCACAGGATCCTGCTGCCAGCAAAACATTGTTGGGGTGCCAATCCAAGCTGAGGACAGTGGAACGAATAGGCTTTTTAATGTGCTTGCTTACCCACCTACAAGAGAAGAAAAACAAGTTTAGTTTACCCACACATCAAGGTGCAATCCTCAAATGACCCACAGATGTGTGTCAGGGGAGAACACCTAAGCACGGTTCTTCCGTGGGCCACCAGGTCTCTGGCCAGGGAGAAGATGCATTTCATTTCTGAAGGACAGAGAGGAAGAAGAACCACAAACAGGCCCTTCTGTTGTCCTTTTAGGCTTTGACATTTTCATCAGATCAGCTGTTGTGAACTTTTTCAGCTCCTAGGAAATACTCATTAATAAGTATACTTATGGATTAACTTTGACTCTGCCCCTCAGGGTTTCAGGTTACATGCGATTCTAACCTTTGAGATAAAAATGGAGGTTGGCAATTACTTGAATTTTAATTATAAATATTCAGTGATTTGTTATTTCTTTTTGGGTCATTTGTAAGATGCCTTAATTTCCTTTACAAGTCTCCATGAAACTGCAATTTCTTTTTCTCCCCTAGAGAATCACAACCAATAAATTAGTAGGAACTCTCTTTGGGGATTAGCCTCTAATTCTCTTGCTCCACTCAAAAAAAATTATTTATGTCTAAGATCAGGCATTATTTTGACTTAATTTCTGTTTAAAAACCAATCATGTCTGGGTGTTCAAGAGTTGAGACTTAATATTGAGCCAAAAGCCTTTCCTTGAATGCTAAATTACTTTTCTGTAGAATCCTTTTCTTAGAAACCTTTCTAAAAAACCTCATTCTGAGAAACAGACAATACTCTGAATTGTTTTATAAAACAGTTATTTTAAATTAAGGAAAGAATGCCAAGCAAAATAATAAACAGTTGAGTGATTAAATTATAAATTCCTAAGAGGTTGTTTTAAAGTACTTGCATCATACCAATGAACTGCTCCTCTATAGCTTGCAAACTCCCCTGAATTTACAGCATGTCCAAATTACAATCCAGTGAAAACCAATTTACCTATATTTGAGACTATTTTTCAATGAATAAAAATGCAAACAACCACAGGGGATGAAGCTTATCTAGGAAGAGAAGTTTCCCATATAAATGAATAAGACTGCAGGGATTACTAGCCAACATAAAGTTTAGCCCTGTAGGAATAGCCTAAAATGAGATTTGTTTTTCATCTATTTGTTACAGCTAGCTTTCCAAATGAATTTCTAGCAGACAACATTTTGTTAGCCTTATTTTTGCACATGCTTGAGAGAAAATACATTCCTGAATTCATAATTCACTCTTGTTGCAAATTCACAGACATTCTTTTCAAGTAACCAAAATTTCTAAGATTTTACTAAATTACAAAAATGTAATACGATGTTATCCTCCTTTCACTGTTTTAGCAGAACGCAAACAGTAAGATTAATATGCAAAAAGTAAGGTGTATTCTGAATATTTCCAGTGGAAATACAAACACTACCTACTTCATACTAAATGACAACTTCCTGTTGATGGATATTTGCCACACTTTCTGCATGCATGCCAGGCAGAACACAGTTCTTTTCTCATGGAAGTAAGCAGGAAGGAATAAAGTAAATTATTTGGACATAAAAATATATCTCTGTATTCTGACTGGCTCAGCTATCAGTGATTTATAGAAAAGTACAGTCGCCTAATTACACTTCCAAGATTCTGATGAATTTTTATTTCAATGGTTGTTTAAACATGTAAAATACTATACCAAGATACAGCTTTAGTTAGGAAACACATTTTAAAGAAAGAAGAACATTGTTATCTGTAAGAATCCTAGATATTCTAAGTGGATAGATTTACTAAGAGAAAATTATTTCTCAGGGCACTGACAGTCTTCCAAGTTTATCAATGTAAAACAGCAGTTTAGGCAGTATAGAGTACGAACAGTAGTGCTACCTTATAGAACAAATTATAGCTCAACACAATGAAACAATAGCTCTATATTAATACGGGAAGGATACAAGACTTGGCTCAATGTGCATGAGAAGGAAAAATGTCTGTTCAATCACAGAATGGAGACTTTCAGAGGAAAAAAAAGATCTCCAAATAAGGAAAAACTGACGTTTTAGGCAAGCCTCCACCCAGGGCCCCACCAAGAACACAGCAGTCCAAATGAATAATTATTCTATAGAGAGAAGTAAAAAAGGTTCAAATGTTGCTCACCAGTCATTCTCAGACTCGAAGTAACAAACAGAAATGAGTCGTGCTCCACTTCCTACTGCAAATTTGTTCTCTAGCGGGGACCACTTCACAAAAGTGGCTGCACGGTTAATTCTTAGGATCACCAGGGTTGGCTTCCAGATACCATCCTTCTGACTCCAGACGTAGGCGTTGCGATCTGCCCCGCAAGTGACGATGCGGTCGCTCTTGGGAGCCCAGTCAATACCTGCAAGTAAGATGGGGATCGTCTGCTTCGTCCTAGTCAAAACTGCGTGTGGCACAGACAGGTGGGCACCGGCACGGTGGGACCAGATGACGGGCCATTACCCTCCTACCCTGCCCACCCTCTCCCCACTCCCCTGTGGTCCAGATCAATGCCGCACACAAAGGCAGGAATGTTTCTCTGCAAAGTTCCTGGGACTGAGGATCCTCCATGAGGGTAGGTAGAACAGAACTATTTTATAATGCAGTTTCGTAATTGCAGAGGTTATAAAACTAACCAGGGACAGTCTTTCCACTCATTCATAGGTCTCTAAAGATATCTGATTTGAAGATTCCTTATTTTTTTCTTTTTTCTTTATAAGATTTTATTTTTAATTACAAAAGCAATATCCATCCAATGCTATGAAACAAACATCACAAAAGGACATGCAGAAGTCAGTAAAGCCGCAACCCTTTTCTTTATGTCCACACATATCCTCGCTTCCTCCCCAAATGATATTAATATCGTGGCAAATATTTTCCTCTGCATTTTATAAATTATTAGCAATTATTCGTTATTTCAGAACACTGATTACAAATTCCAAAATCATCCCCCATACTGTAGAACATTTTATTAGTTTCTAGGCACTTGTTAAAACAGGTAAAATCGGAATTAACAGTCATATACCTTTTTACTCTATTCTCAGAAGTGAGATGCAAAATGCTATTTTATCAATGTCTTATTTTCCTAACTTGATTCCAAGCCTCTTGACAAGAGGAAGCAACTCTGTGGTGGCAGACAGACCCGGGGGTGGCCCCAGGATCCCGCCTCCTGGTGTTTACGCCTGTCTGTGACCCCGTCCCCTTAGTGGGTGGGCAGGGCCTGTAACTCACTTCTAACTGATGGAATGCTGGAAAGGTGATGGGATAGAAGCTGACTGCATCTACTCAGTTTCCTAGGAGTACAGTGCCTGTCCTGCTAGAGTCTGCCTTTCTCTCTCTCTCTCTGTCTCGGGTGCTGGTTTTGAAGAAACAAGCTGCCGCATATCTCACAGCTGCAAGGAAACAAATTCAGCCAACAACCTGAGGGTGTTTGGAAGCAGATCCTTTCCCAATTGATCCTATATTGTAATGAGAACCCATCCCGGGCTGACACCTTGAGTACAGCTTGTGAGACCCTAATCATGGGACTCCTAGCCAAAGAAATAAACCGAGATACAAATAAATGTGTCTTGGTTTAAGCTGCTAAGTTTGTGGTATTTGTTACACAGCAATAGGGATCGATACTTGCTCTCATAACACCCAGAACACTGCCTTGTAAAGAGAAAGGGCTCGGAGAAAGGGCTCGGTGATTTTTTAAATGATTTTGACAATCTCAAATTTCAGCTCATACCCCATATGATCAAACTCTAATTAGACATGTATTTAATAAGAATTCCTGAGGACTGCCTAAAGTGCTAAAAAAAAAAATCAATAGGCCGTTAACTCTAAAAAAAAAAACAAGGAATTGCCTCCTGCTTGGCTTATGGTTCTATTTTTGTACCACATCTTTCATTTGAAAATGGAAGCTGTAAAACCATAGTCACAGCCTCAACTATTACAGCTCACATTAACTTTTACCTCTTTAAACATTTACTTGTTAGAAAAAGAGCTGGGAAGAGTAAATATTCAGTAAAAAGCAAATTCTCATCTCTTACTAATTTAACTTTGCTTTTTTTTTTTTTTTTTGCCATCAGAGAACTTTGAAGAAAAAGGAAGACTGGAATCAAGCATTTACCCAGTCTTTTCTGTATTAACTGTATTTCACGTTAAACTAACAGCAGTCAAAGGTAAGAATCTCCTTTAAAAATATTCCAGGCATTTGCTGAAAACAGGACTCTACATTCTGGGACGAGTGAGTGATTCGGCTAAGTCCCCCGGCCACGCTGCGGTGCGGGGAAACAGCGGGTTGGAGCTTGGAGCCCGGGAGCAGCGGCAGATAGGACGGGAGTGGTGTGGACTAGCACCTCGGTGTCTGGCGTGGAGGATTCCCCTTCCCATACCCACTGCTGACTGTCTCGGGCCCAGGGG
>PVKY010011426.1:0-12041 GCA_004027775.1 Bradypus variegatus
AGTAATGATGACATATTGTGCAAAAAGTTATTTCTGGAATGTAGCATAACCTGTAAAATGGATCTATCAAGGTAAGTTCACTGTCCCAGAATCCTTTGAATGAAGGGCAGCTGGGCACACTTGAAGGCATCCTCCTTCTACAAAGGTACTTAAGGCCATTTACCTGTGCCATTGTTCCCAGGGCGGAGAGAGAGGTTTCAGAGCTGGTCAGAGTGGGGCTATGTGTGTAAACAGCTGATGAATGAAACTCTGACCCAAGCCTGTCTTGTGGTAGCCCAAGAGACCTGAACCCATCCTGGGTTGTATTAGAGTTGTTCTCTAGGGAAACAGAACCAACAGAAGATATATGTAAATATTATGAGATTTTTATAATAACTGTCTCATGCAACTGTGGGGATGTACAAATCCAAATTCCATAGGGCAGCCTGCAAGCTGGGAACTCTGATGAAAGTCTTCATTGAATTCCCCAGGAGAAACTGGCTGGCTGAAGTAGAAGTGGAAATTCTCTCTTCTGAGTGCTGAACTTAGCACTTTTCCTTTTAAAGCTTTCAACCAGTTGGATGAGACATTTCTCACTGTTGAAGGCCATCTCCTCAGTTGATTGTGGATGTAATTAACCGTAGATGCAATGAACTTACTGATGATTTAGATCCACAAAACAGCCTCACAGTAACAATCAGGCCAGTGCTAGCTTGACCGGACAACTGGACACCATTGTCTGGCCAAGTTGACACACAAACCTAACCTTCACATGGGGCATTTCCCCAATCCCTGAGCAAAGGGGCTGAAGGAGCTATGCTCTGCAAGGACCAAGCTCACCTCCTAGGCTCCCTGACTGGTGCAGTAAAAGCCAACACGGGGGGAAAATCCAAGAGGAAGCCACTGATGAAATTACTGAGGCAGGGGCTGCTACCAACATTTAAGAACACACAGGGGTGAGACAAATTAAAACAGACGTTCCAGGGTTGGGCCTGGTCATCTGAGGCTTTTAAAGGTCCTCAGAAGATTCCAATGTGCAGCCAAGGTTGGGAACCACAACTGTAAGTAGGGCCCCAACACTGGGTAAATGTTTTTAAAATCTCCCCTGAGATGATCCTAAAGAACGACCAGGCTTACAAACCAGTGGCATAGATGGCACTTCTCAGACTTTCCTGTGCATTCATATCCCTTGGAGATCATATTTAAAATGCAGGTTCTGTTTCAGCAGGTCTGAGGTGTGGCCTGAGATTCTGCATTTCTAAAAAAGCTCCCAAGTGAGGCTTGGGACCACAATTGAAGAACAAGGCTCGAGACATGCAAAAGAAACGAGCCATCTCAGCCACAGAATATGCATCAGGCTGTTGTAATATGCAACAGGCTGTTGTAATATGCATCAGGCTGTTGCAAGCAGGCTGTTATTGGCCTGCTTGCAAAACTACTCAAAGACCTGGAAAACTCTCCCTGGTGGCTCTGGGGGTGATTGACTGGCTATGAAGGAGTAAGCAGGTGATGAACAGCTGCAGTGGGAATGGCAGGCATGCACAGCTGAGGAGGTATTTAGCCCAGGTTGACTCGAAGGTGCTCACAGATCACCTGGGGATCAAGTGCAGATTTTGATTCAGGGCTGGGGTGGAGCCTGAGACTCTGCATCTCTGATGAGCTCCCAGGTGATGCTGCGGCTGCTGGCCAGGGCACCCAGCTTGGGAGAGCAAAACTGTAAGGCCCAAAGCAAAGATGTTTCACTGAAAAGTATAAGGTTTGATACAAATAATCTTGCACAAGTGCAAACAACAAAGAAAAAGAAAACAGAGTGTTCATTGTAAAAGGAAAAAAAGAGGTCCTGATTCCCGCATCCCTATCAGATCAGGGAGAATAGTGGCTGGGCCGTGGAGAATGGGGATTTAATCCGATGGGAAATGGACAGGGTCTGAGGCTGCCCCTGCAATGTCCCAGGGCCTTGGCAGCCAGGGCCTGGTGCTAGCTGCCCTGACATCAGTGTTGGCCCCAAACCCTCTCTAAGGATGCCTGAGTGGAAATAAGGGCTGCAGGGAAGGAGGCTCACCCAAGTTTTCTTGGGTCTGCATGCACAACACAAGAGAAGGAAGATGGTGAATGATGCTGGTCAATACCCCTGGAGGGGAACCAGGGAGCTATTCTACACCCAATGTGGAATGTGGGAGCTTGAACTGCCAAAGCTACACTGACTCATACTCCTTGGCCCATCAGTTCCTCTCCTAGGAAATGCACATTCACCAGGAGACATATACTAGAATGCCCATAGCAGCACTGTTTTTAATAGCTAAAAACTTAAAACAAATCCAATGTCCATCTTTAGAATGGAAACATACATTGTGGTGTATCACCCAATGGACGACCGTCCAGCAGTGAGAATGAACACACGACTGCTGCACAAAACGATAAAGATGAATCCCACAGACATGATTATGAGCAAAGAAACCACGTATAACAGGGTATATTTAAATAAAGCACAAAAACAGACACAAACTAAATGAAGGCATTAGAAGTCCAGAGAGTGGTGCTACTTGGAGAAGGTAATGTCTAGAAGGGGCACAGGAAGGCTGGGTTTCCTGATCTGGGTGCTAGTTACATGGTGTTCCGGTTTGCTAATGCTGCCGGAATGCAAAACACCAAAAAATGGATCGGCTTTTATAAAGGGGGTTATTTGGTTACAAAGCTACAGTCTTAAGGCCATAAAGTGTCCAAGGTAATGCGTCAACAATTGGGTACCTTCACTGGAGGATGGCCAATGGCATCCGGAAAACCTCTGTTAGCTGGGAAGGCACATGGCTGGTGTCTGCTCCAGAGTTCTGGTTTCAAAATGGCTTTCTCCCAGGATGCCATTTAGCTTCTGCTTTCAAAGGCCATCTCCAAAATATTGCTCTGTAAGCTGCAGCTCCTCTCTCAGCTCCTGTGCATTCTTCAAAGTGTCCCTCTTGGTTGTAGCTAGTTTGCTCCTTCTGTCTGAGCTTATATAGTGCTCCAGTAATTTAATTCAGACCCACCCTGAATGGGTGGGGCAACACCTCCATGGAAATTATCCAGTCAGAGTTATCACCTACAGTTGGGCAGAAACACTCAAAGAATTACAATCTAATCAATACTAATACGTCTGCCCACAAAGGACTGCATCAAAGATAATGGCATTTGGGAGGACATAATACATTCAAACTGGCACACATGGGTGTGTTCAAAATTGATAAAGCTGGACACTCTCGATGTGTCTTTGTATGCAACTATACTTCCAATAAATAAGCTTATTAAATTTTAAATAAATGTGACCTTATTTTGCCCCATTAAGAAGGTGGATTTAATGGGACACAGTAGATATATTCACACCTAAGATTTATCCCTTGCACCCACATTACTTATGTTCATTTTTATGAGCATTGCATATACAGTCCAAAAATCCAGTTTCATTTAGGGAACAAAATTAGGTCTCATTTCTTCCTCTTTTTTTTTTTTTTTTGTAAATTTATGTGCTGAAGTATAGTTAAACTTTATTAGCACAGAGCCTGGCACACAAAAGGAAATCAATAAAAGCTTGATGGATGAACAAATGAACTAATGAACAAAAGAAAATATCTGATCTGGGGGACAGGGCCTCTTTTTAGTGTTAAGAATAAAAACTCGATACAGTAGAATAATTTGCAATTGTTTTATTCATTTATTCACCTTTAAAGAGATTTCCTGTGATTCACTGTTTTTTGTTTTTGTTGTTTGTTTGTTTGTTTGCTTGCTTTTAAGGAAAATTCAGAAAGGCTCACAAAACTTATCCAGGACATAGACATTCTCAGTGCAGCAAAGATGCTGTGTTCCCATGTGGCCAGCAGATGGCGACAGAGGACGTGTTTCAGTCACGCATGAGGTTGTCCCAGCATCCAGGCGAGATCTAAAGGGATGGGGCTGCAAGCTGGCGAGATTGTAGATTTGGCGAGGATCTGCCACTAGGTGGCTTCTGTTTTCTCTATGAAGCAGACCATGTTGCCTCTTCACTGTGGAGAGGTTTAAGAGTCAGAGGTTTAAGGGGAGGGAGAGAGGGGGAGAGCTGACCAGGGAAACCCAGGAGTGCCAGGCAGCTGAGGGTGGGTCTCGGGGGTTGACACCATTGAGCCCGGCTTCGTCACTCACCTGTTCATTCATTCTGCAAATATTTAATGATAACCTTCTGTTCTGGGCACTGAACATGCAACAGTGAACATGGAGCTTACAATCTAGGGCGGGGGGAGGGGATAAAGTCAATAAACACACAAAATAACGTCAGGGTAATGGAGGTTTTATGAAGAACAAGCAGAGTGAGGGAACAGAGGGACAGGAGTGCTCAGGGAAGTCTTCCAGCAGAAGTGATATCCGAGTAGAGATCTACAAATGGGGAGGGAAGGAGCTTTACAAATATCTGGGGGAAAGCATTCCTGACAAAGGAGGGAGCCAGGGCCAAGAGAGCGGCAGGCGGTGGGGGCAGAGCAGATCACACAGGGTGCTGGGAATCATCTGTTATCCCTAGCATCATGGGAGCCAATGGAAACCGGGGGAGTGGCAAGATTGGATTCATATTTAGAAAGGATCACACTGGCTGCTGTGGGGAAAAGAGGCTAAAAGAGGTAAAGCATGAAGGAACACACTTAGATTATTCCAGCCATCTAGAGCAGTGGAGGAGGTAAGAAGCAGTCAGATTCGGGATGTATCTTGTAGACAGAACCACCAAGATTCACTGGCGGCAAATCTGATGATCAGATGTGAAGGGTGAAAGTAAGGGGTCAGTGGTGGTTTACCCTGAGCCAGTTGGTGTACCACTTCCTCAAATGGAGGAATGCCAGGGATGGATTAGATTTGTAAGGGCTGGTTTGAGTCGCTCGGGACATGCTAAGTCCATGGAAAAATCCTGTAAGTAGTGTTGTGTTGTTTTATTTTGTTTTGTTTTCCTTTGTATTGGCCAGCAGGGTATGGAGTTTCTCTCCAGCAGCACTTGTCAGTGGCCCAGGCATAGTTGTGGACTGATCCATGACGGGGGTTATGTTGATTGGCTTTAACAGAACAGGAGGCAAGAGATTTGAGGCTATTGGAAAGAGGCTCAGTGAAACGATAGACCAATTGTAAAACCCATTCCTAAAACCAATTTTATTTAATCAGGCCTGACTGCAAGTGACAGAAACCAAACACAAACTAATTTAAGCAAAAGAAAGGTAACTGTTGGCTCCTGTAGCTGGAAAAGGCACTGAAGTAGCTCACAAATGAGAAGGCAGAACTATAAGACTTCAAGTGCTCTGTGGACATGTTAGGGATGGGCAGAGATGACTGTGTGACCCGACGTACCCCTCATATGGGAGGTTTGGAGGTGGCAGATCGAAGGTAAAAAGAAGCAATGAATTGGAGAAGGACTATCCAATCAACAAATCAAAGTTGCTCAAAAGTGATTTCACTGAAATAAAATACACCTGACACTTTGCATCCACTAATAGATTCAGTTTTTGAACACCCCTGCAAAATCAGTGCTTAACAACCACTGGTGGAATGATGGGAACTGAGGATGGCTTTTGTATCTATCAATCTCCACCTAAAATAGTATGAAACAGCTGTAGCCAACCCCTTCCTTTCTTATATAAAACACATAGCATGAGGTTAGATGTTCTGGAGCCCACCTTACTAAGACAACAACACTTCCTGTTTGTTGATGGTTTGATTGTCCTACACAAATCAGGAATGACCTCAAAAAACAGCCTAGCCCAGGCATTATAGGAAAAAAAACAGCCTCACGTAGCTCAACCATTAAGTTTGGAAGATCATCAACTAGCCAGGAAGCACTCAAGAACTGGAGCAGTAGCGACTCACTCTGCACCTGAACTCATCCCAACAGGAACAAGTAAATGCAGGTGACTCAAACCACAGGCACCTTGGATCGTGGGAGGGTCAGACATCCGGGCAGCTCCCGCGAAGGGGGAGGTGACATAATGCTCACCTGTCACACGGCAGCACAGGGCGAAAGCGACAGTGTCTGCCAAGTACCCGAGGCCCCTTGAGGGAATATTTCTGAGGTTTCCACAAAGTCATAACTGGACACCGTGACCATGCTTGACCGATGCCCGCAGCACCAGAAACCATGCAACCCATTCCACATAGAATGCAGTGCCAGGGCAGAGCTGTCCTCTCCAGGTGGGCTTCTCCCAGGCCATGGGAATGGACAGCGGCACTGGCAGGATGTCGGCCCAAGCCTGCCGCATCTGCCACCCCGACAGAGCCCTCTGGGTTTCAGCCGCTGCCGAGGCTGCAAGGAACTCGACCTGTGTTCCTCGCTGGCACATCTAGTGTCTCCCCACTTCTGAGGGGCTCTTGCTTTTCCTTGTTATCTGCCTTGAACCTGTTTCTGGAGCTGTAAATCGTATGTGCTACGCTCACTACCCAATCATTTGGTATCCTATGTGGGGGTAGGGGGCTGGAGGGCTCACTCCCTGGGCAAACCTCCTGCACCTGTCCACCCCTATGTGGGTCCTGGCAGCTCCCCTTGGCCTCCCCCCTGGGGCTAATCCCTTCACCGTGAGATTGCATCCTCTCTGAGCTGCATGGCCTTGCACAGCCCCACACAAATCCTCCTGGGGACCTCAATTCCCTCTGCAACATAACAATCCCTGCCTCCCTTACAAGGCTACATATACAGAGAGGATAAGGGGCACAGGCGGCTTATGTGTGATGTCTAAGTTTATGTGTGAGCCTGGCTAGGCCGGAGTGCCCCCATTGTTCAACCAAACACTAATCTGCTAATCTAGGGGTACCGTAGATACGTGAAGGTATTTTGTAGATATATTTACAATCAGTTGACTTTAAGTAAGGGAGATTACCCTCAGTCCTGTGAGTGGGCCTCATCCAATCAGCCCAAGACCTTAAGAACAAAAACTGAGGTTTCCCAGAAAAGAAACTCTGCCTCAAGCCTGGACATCGATTCTTGCCTGGGTTTCTAGCCTGTTGACCTACGCTACAGATTTCAGGCTGGCCAGCCCCCACCATTCCATGGGCCAACTCCTTAAACTAAGGATATTTATATTATGTATGTAATGTATGTGTACATATGCTTATATACACATGTATATACTTAAATATATATTTTTAAATATATGTATACACACACACACATATATCCTATTGGCTTTGCAAACATGTATCCTATTGGTTTCTCTGGAGAACCTGACTGACAGATACACTAAACATGACGCCAATAGTGACAGATACACTAAACATGACGGCAATCCTTATCACCCACAGACAGGGCTTAAGCAGGTCCTTCCCTTATCTGCCCTCAGGAAGGCGTCATCTCTGCAGCAAAGGGGCACTTCACTGGGCAAACACAGCCAGATTCACTCTGTGTCTTGGGAGGAGGTCCTCAGGCTTTTTTTAAAACTTTGATGTCGCAGAGACACAAAAGTGCTCACATGTTCAGTGGAGAACTCAATGTGATTTCCTCAGTGTCTACACCCACGCAGCCACCATCCAGATGAAGAGAGGAAACATTTCCATTACGGCCCCTCCCACTCCCCACCTCCACCCCACCCCCCTTTTTTTAAGGCAGAAAGAAAGTTAATGTGAGGAAGCAGATGTGGTTTGGGAAGGGAAGGGATTGGCGGTGTGGAGGGCAGGGTTCTGCCACCAGCTACTGAATAAATGGACACACCCCCACAGCTGCCAAGGACCTGCTGCTGCTTTGCACCTCTAAAGCCACCACAACTGACTCTCATCCCACAGAGCTGGACACTGGACACAGTCAGCTGCGGCCACAGCCTCCCAGCACGCTCAGCCTGGCTTGCCAGCAGCAGCACAGCAGCGAGAAGGCCCCTACTGCACTTCCATGCATGTGTGGTAAAATATACATAACATAAAAATCATGTGAACCACTTTTAAGTGTACAGTTCAGTCACATTAAGAACGTTGACAATGTTGTGTAACTTTCACCACTATTTCCAGAACAGTTTCATCTTTCCAAACAAAAACACACATCCATTAAGCATTAACTCCCCATTCCCCTCTCCCACTCCCAGTAACCACTATTCTGCTTTCTGTCTCTAGGAATTTGCTTATTCTAAGTGTTTATATGAGAGAAATCGTACCGTATCTGTCCTTTGTGTTTGGCTTATTTGATGTCTTCAAGGTTCTTCCATTTTGCTGCTTATGTCAGAACTCCATTCCTTGTTACAGCAGAATAATATTCCATTGTGTGTATAAACCACATTTTGTTTATCCATTCATCAGTTGATGGACACTTGGGCTGCTTCCACCTTTTGGCTATTGTGAATAATGCTGCGATGAACATTGGTGTACCAGTGCCCGAGTCCCTGCTTTCAATTATTTGGGGTATAGGCATAGAAGTGAGATTGGCAGTTCACACAGTAATTCTGCTTAACTTTCTTGAAAAATATCAAACTATTTTCCACGGCGACTGCATCATCTTACATTCATTCCCATCAACAATGCAGGAAGGTTCCTATTTCTCCACATCCTCGCCAACACTTGTTATTTTCAGCAGCCATCCCACTGGATGTGAGGTGATATGCCATTGTAGTTTTAATGTGCATTTCTTTAATGGCTAATGATGCTAAGCGTCTTTTCATATACTTATTGGCCATCTGAATATCTTCTTTGGAGAAACATCTATTCAAATCCTGAGCAGATTTTTAAATTGGGTTGTTAACATTCTGTTGTTGAGTTATAACAGTTCTTTACATATTCTGGATATTAAATCCTTATCAGATATATGGCTTCCAAATATTTTCTCCCATTCTGTAGGTTGTCTTTTTGCTTTCTTGATAATATCCTTTGCTGCATACAAGCTGTCAATTTTGATGAAGTCCAATTTGTACATTTTTTTTCTTCTGTTGCTCATGCTTTTGGTGCAAAGTCTAAGAAACCCCTGCTTAATACAAGGTCTTGGAAGATATTTCCCTATATTTTCTTCCACCAGTTTTATAGTTTTAGCTCTTATATTTAGATCATTGATCCATTTTTAAAATTTGTATAGTGTGAGGCAGGGATCAACCTTCATTCCTTTGCACATACATATCCAGGTTTCCCAGCACCATTTGTTGAAGATCCTGTTTTTTCCCTAGTGAGTGGACTTGTCACAAATCAATCAGCAATAGATGTGTGGGTTTACAAACTGTCAATTCTATTCCATTGGTCTGTCTACCCTTATGCCAGTACCACACTGTTTTAATTACTGTAGCTTTGTTGTTAAGTTTTAAAATCAGGGCATGTGGACCTAACTGCATGGGGATAAGTATATGTAGATGCGTGTATCTCTGTATGGCAGTGATTTATGGGTGTGTGTGTCCACTCAGCAAAAAGAAAAAAAGAGAAGACTATCCCCCAGTAAATGCAAGCCCTTGGAACACAGACGGTGGATGACAACTGGGGATGGCTCCTTAGTGGATGACAGCTGGGGACAGCTCCCTGACAAAACCCAGACCATCTACCCCTATGGGCCAGACCCAGGGCCCTGTGGCCAGGTGACACTGACTAATAATGAACACATTGGAGGCTAGCATGGGGCCACAACTGGTGTCCCCTCCCACGAACTTACCTTTATTCCATGCAGGCTTACCATCCAGGCAGGCTCTGAGAAGTCAGGCCAAGGGCCAGCAAGTGGGCCCAGGTCCATCTTGAAGGAGCCGGGGGTGGGGCAGGGAGATGCTCTTATTCCTGGGGGGCCATACCAGCAGTAAGGCAGACCACAAAGACTGGAGTGAGGGGACACCCCTTCTAGTAATTGCAGCACCTTCCCTTCTGGGGGCACAGCCAGGCCACAGCTCCCCCACCATCCCCTCACTCAAAGGGGGTATGATTTACACACACACACATGCACGCACACACAGGGCCTGAGGACAACCAAAGAGAGAAGCTGAGGAGCACAGGGAGGGCAAGCCTCTTTTTATTATCCCAAAATGCAAAGTATTGAAGGCACTTACACTGACAAGATGGGAGGTGATGGGGAGGTTTGGGGAGGTCAGGGTTCAAAGCACAGAAGTCAGTCATCAGGCCCCATCCTGGTTACGACCCAGCATGGAGAGAAGGAAAAGCTACAGGGCCAGGTCTGAAGCCAGTCAGGGAGTCTATCACTACAAAAGATTAAAATCCATTCTACGGAAGGTTAGGAAATCACGAGCACGGAACAGCATGGGGCAAGGGCAGGCCATCACAAGTTAGTGGTTCTTGAAGGCAGCCCTCAGTTCCCCTGCTGGAAGAGGTCTCGGTACATCTCAATGAGGCGGGCCGCCTCCCGCTGGCCGGAGAGCAGAGCACCATGGGTGGTGGAGTAGTATTTACGGTGGGTGGCCTCACCTGAGAACAGCACCTGCATGGGCTGGGCAGGGGGCAGGAAGGGTAGTGAGGGGGAGCAGCAGCAGCAGCAGCTGAGAGGCTCCCCATATGCCCCAGAGCCCCCCATCCATACTACAGGTCAGAGAGGACAGAGCAACCACCTGCGATGCAGGTATTGCTACTTCCACAGGCTGAGGCAATGCCTATCCCACCTGGCCATCTTCCCCTGCATTGTCCCCAACCATCCAGGCTTCAGTTCTCTCTGCCCCAAGGCTGCAGGGCATGGCAGTTCTGCCATCTAAAGGCTCGTGATGCCTCTTACTAGTGAACTCTGGGCAAGCGGTTTAACCTCCCTACACCTTGATTTTTCCTCATCTACAAATGGTTTATATCACCTACCTCTGAGGGCAGTTGTAAAGATTAAATGAAATAATGCATCTAGAGCACTTAGAACTGGGAACAGGGTAAGCATTCGATAAAGTTAGGTGGTAATTTAACAAACCTTTATGGAGCCCCTATTAGGTTCCAGGGACTGTTCTGGGCACTTGGAAGGTAAAAGGTGACCGCGCTGCTGCTTTGAGGAGCTTCCTTGCTGGTGGGGAAGCCAGACACGAAACCCAATTACTAAACAGTGACACACGTGTTTGGATGGGTATTTGGGTGAGAGGCTGAGAGCCCAGAAAAGAGGCTGGGTAACTGTCAGGGGGGTATCAAGCCAAGCTTCCCAGAGAACAGGGCATTGGAACTGGTTCTCAGAAGATGCTGGGTGAATATTCAGGCAAAGGATATTCAGGCAGAAGGAGAAGTGGGGGCAAAAATGTACCGACGCAGGCCTTTGTTTGGGTACAGCCAGGGTTCATCCTTGAGGAAACAAGCTGTCCAGCTGGGCTTAGGGTAAAGTAAAAGTTCCTGTATTCCAAGTGTGGGTTTGGACTTTATCCCAGTGTACCTCAAACTGAATATGGAAAGTCATCACCTGGGAATCCAGATAAAATGCAGTTTTAATACATTGGGTCTGGGATGGAGCCCGAGATTCTGCATTTCTAACAAGCTCCAGATGATGGGGGTACTGCTGGACCACCAACCACCCACCTTGAGTAGCAAGGCTTTATCCCACAAAGAAGGAACCACAGAGATTTTTAAACTGAACAGGGAGTGGATACCATGGCAGAGTACAAGCTGCCTACTCCAACATCCATCCATCCTCCTCTTTCTCCACAGTAATAAAGCCCTGATGTTTAACTGGGTTCATTACCATCCAGAATAAAAATGACATAACCGAGCCTCTCCAGCTGCTGGGTCATGTGATATGGCATGGTCATGTGACCATGTTCTGGCCAATGAGCTGTATGTGCACCTGTGGTTTAAAGGCACCTGACTCAGCTCCTGGGGTTCCCTCCCCTATTTTGCCCATCTGTCTTTCTGCTTCTGTCCAGCCTAAAATGTGGCTGCAATGGCTGGAGCCTCAGCAGCCATCCTGGACCACAAAGTGACCTTGAAGATAGAAGCCATGCTGACCCTCAGATTTCCTTCTGTGTGAGAGAAAGTAAACTTCATCTTGTGTAAACCATGGTTATTTTTTTCTCTTTTCTTTTTTTGTTATATGCACTAAACCTGACTGATACAGGTGACAAGACCAGGTTTGTTTTTTGAGGAAGTAACTGTGCAGCAGTGAGGACCCTTTCTAGGTTCCTCTTTCTCTTTTAACACTGACCCTTTCTTTCTCCCCCTGAGCACCCAGCTGG
>PVKY010011427.1:0-12026 GCA_004027775.1 Bradypus variegatus
GAGGAGGAGATGTGTTGAGGTCATGGACCAGGGGCAGGGCAGCTGAAGTTATTAGAGCAGAAGCACTAGCAGCAAGAAGGGAGCTTGACACTGGGCCAACCACTTCTCCCTGCAAGGCTTCCGTTGAAGCATCCTGTGCAGGGCCAGCATCAACCCCCTTTGGGAGATCTGAGCCTGAGGATATAGCATTTGGCTGAAGGAAGGAAATGGGGAAGGAGTTTCAGGCAGTTCTTGAGAATGATAGGCAGTGGACAGCAGATTACAGGGGTCTAAGAGAGAATAAAGAATCTCCAGGGGAGATATCAACGGATTTAGCTGTTACCTCTAAGGGGATGTCTCTTAATTCCATATGCCCAGCTGTTTTCAGGAAATCTCCACTTGATGGTATCAGTATCATCTTAACATGACGTCATGGATGTGTCCTCCTAGGCAAAGCTGACCTCTCAGCATCCAGTTCGAAATCTTACACCTTCCACACATACTTCCTAATTTATAGCAGTTTTTGTTGTTCTCTAAATGTTGATGAATGTCAAGACCTCTTCTCTGTGTGATTTGTTCATAAATAGTAATAAAATCAATTTAGTATTTTCTTGGGAGACAATTCTCCATGGTTCTCTTAAGTTTCTGCACACCTTGAGAGCAGTGGCAGTGACTACCTTTGTCCCAGAATATCTTTTTAAGGATATTTGCATGAATAACAACTTTGAAATACGGCAAAAATACCTACCTCCAGAGCATGCTTACTGCCCATTGTAACAGATTCAGGCTCCGTAATCTCAAGTTTCCTCTCCTGTAGCACCCTGTCTTACCTTGTGAAGTTTGGGGTTTGGAGAATGTTTTGGTTTGCTAAAGCTGCCAGAATGCAATATACCAGAAATGGGGTGACTTTTACAGTGGGGATTTATTACCTTACAAATCTACAGTTCTAAGGACATGAAAATGTCCACATTAAGGCATCAAAAGACAATATCTTATCTGAAGAAAGGCTACCAGCATCTGGGACACCTCTGTCACATGGGAAGGCACATGGCTTGTGTCTGCTGTTTCTTCTATTCCAGGTTTCATTGCTTTCAGCTTCTAATTTCAGTGGCTCCCTCTCTCAGCTTCTGTGGGTGTGTCCTTGTCTCTCAGCTTCTCTGGGGCTTCTATGAGCTCTCTGGGATTTTTCTGTCTTTTATCCTCTCATAAAGGACCTCAGTAAAAGGATTAAGAACTACCTTGAATGGAATGGGTCACATTTCTCAACTGAAATAATCTAACCAAAAGGTCCCCCCCACAATAGGTCTGCACCTACAGGAATGGATTAAAAGAACATGGCCTTAACTTGGCAGGTGATCTCACTGCCCTCCCCACTACGTGGGACCTGACTCCCAGGAGTGTAAATCTCCCTGGCAACACAGGATGAATCTGGACCCGGCAACATAGGATTGAGAACATCTTCTTGACCAAAAGTTGGAAGCGAAATGAAACAAAATAAAGTTTCAGTGGCTGAGAGATTCCAAATGGAGTCAAGAGGTCATTCTGGTGGGCATTCTTATGCACTATATAGATATCCCTTTTTAGGTTTTATTGAATTGGAATAGCTAGAAGTAAATACCTGAAATTATTAAACTCCAACACAGTGGCCTTGACTCTTGAAGACATTTGTGTGACTATGTAGCTTACAAGGGGTGTCAGTGTGATGGTGAAAACCTTCTGGATCAAAATCCCTTTACCCAGTGTATGGATGGATGAGTAGAAAAATGGCTACAGGGACTAAAGGAAGATTGGGGTGGAATGGGGTGGGATGATTTGAGTGTTCTTTTTTACTTTTGTTTTTTATTCTTACTTTTATTCTTTCTGGTGTAAGGAAAATGTTCAAAAATGGATTGGGGTGATGAAGGAACAACTATATGATGGTACTGTGAACAGCTGATTGTACACCATGGATGATTGTATGGTATGTGAATATATCTCAATAAAATGGAATTAAAAAAAAAAAGAACATGGCCTTTTCTGGGGTACATAACAGCTTCAAACCACCACAGGGAACCAGACAAGAAAAAATAATGATATTCTGGTTACTGTTGATGCTGTGAGCTATAAACTATCCTTTGTCTCTGACTCAGGAGTCTTGTGTCTTCTGCCAATATCCATAAAACTGTGACAGGCTAACTTATTAGCTGGCAAAAGGGTAAAATCTCAGACATTTCACAGCTCTCTGCAAATTTACAGTAAGAGAAAAAAACAGATAAACAATACAAGCAAGAGTTAAAATCTAATTAAAGGAGATAGAGACTTATACGGCTGGTTTTTTTTTTAAGAGAAGTTGTGGGTTACAGAATAATCATGCATAAAATCATGCATAAAATACAGGATTCCCATATATACATAATACATCCAAACCCTGTGCTGGTTTGGATGTATTATGTCTCCCAAAACTCCATTGTCTTTGATACAGTCTTGTGTGGGCAGACATATTAGTGTTGATTAGACTGTAATTCTTTGGTTGAGTGTTTCCATGGAGATGTGACCCACCCAACTGTAGGTGATAACTCTGATTAGATAATTTCCATGAAAGCATGGCCCCACCCATTCAGCATGTGCCTTGATTAGTTTACTAGAGCACTATATAAGCTCAGACAGAAAGAGCAAGCTTGCTACAGCCAAGAGGGACACTTTGAAGAATGCACAGGAGCTGAGAGAGGAGCTGCAGCTTACAGAGCAACATTTTTGAGATGCCCTTTGAAACTAGACTTCTGCTCTGGAGAAGCTAAGAGAGGGCAAATGCCCCAAGAACAACTAAGAGAGACATTTTGGAGGAGCTGCAGCCTAGAGTGGAACATCCTGGGAGAAAGCAATTTTGAAACCAGAACTCTGGAGCAGTCACCAGCCACGTGCCTTCCCAGCTAACAGAGGTTTTCTGGATGCCATTGGCCATCCTCCAGTGAAGGTACCCGATTGTTGATGACTTACCTTGGACACTTTATGGCCTTAAGACTGTAACTTTGTAACCAAATAAACCCTCTTTATAAAAGCCAATCCATTTCTAGCGTATGGCGAAAAGGCAGCATTAGCAAACTGGAACACCACCCTACTATTAACACCCTGCATTGATGTGGAACATTTGTTACAATTGATGAAAGCACATTTTTATAATTGTACTATGAACTATATTCCATGGTTTAACTTGGAGTTCACTGTTTGTGTTGGGCAGTTCCACGGATTTTTTAAAACTTTTTATTCTAATACTATATATGCAGCCTAAAATTTCCCCTTGTAACCATATTCAAATATATAATTCAGTGCTGTTAATTATATTCACAATGTTGTGCTACCATCACTGCCATCCATCCCAGTTGGAAACTCTGTACATTTTAAGTCTTAACTCTCCATTCCCCACCCTCACACCATCTCCTGGTAACCTATATTCTAGATTCTGACTCTATGAGTTTGTTTATTCTAATTGTGTTTATGCTAATCAGTGAGATCATACAATATTTGTCCTTTTGTGTCTGGCTCATTTCATCTTGAAGACATCACGCTGAGTTACATAGTTCTTAAAAATTAAAGCTTGTCCTGTGCTACCTGTCTTCCCCTCCATACATATTTTCCATCACAGCTCTGAGCAAACAATAGATACTCAGTGAATATTGGAATAGCTCCTGTGGCCTGTTTCTAAAACAGGAGTTGTCAAATTTTAATAATATGCTTTGAGTAGGAGAGAGTCAGTCACCCTTCCCAACCCCTTCTGCTGCTGCAAATCAACCACAACCAACAAGAAGACCAACGAGGATGAGGATGTAGACAGCTACCCTTTAGTAAGGCTTGCACCCTTGACGCATATCATTCCATAGAATTTTCAACACAACCCTGTAAGGATGATAGTCTTTCCTCCCACTTTGCAGATGAAGAAAGGCTCAGCCAGGCTAAGGCCACATCACTAGCAAACGGAATACCTGGGTTTAACCCATATGCTGGGCATCCAACCAGTAAGCTGCAAAATACCAACGAGGGAAACTTGAAAGTATATCCACGTTCATTAGAAACAAGACCTGAGAAATATGCTAAGAAGACCACATGAAGGTCCCTGCCTGGGCCACAGAAATTATGTCTTGTTTGGGCAAGATGGAGTTACTTATTTAGCCTTGGGGCCATCTGGCTTTTGTTTGTTCATGGTGGCAAAGGTGGTGATAAAGGCACAGTGGAGGTGATGATAAGGACACCGTGGAGGCTAAAGTCAATTCTCACATCTTCTTTGGCACAGGCTGTATTTAGACATGTGAGTGTTTCCCAGAGAGCCACCAGGGGACTTGCCAGCAAGAGCTGTATTCTGGTTGGGCTTCCCGGGGGTGGGCTTCAGAGAGGGCAGAGCACCTAGGGGGCTACTGGGCAGTTCTGAGCTAGAACTGTACGGTGTCTCTGCTGATAAGTCCCACAAAGACTTTCATCGAAATTTCATGTCTAATACATTCCTCTTCCTCATTTGTATCCTTCTTCCTTTCACACTCCTTCTTTTTTTCTCTCTCCTTCCAAGTCTTTTCTTTTTGCTCCCTTCTGTTCTCTCTCTTTTCCCCTTCTCATCAGATTCTCATTCTCATAGATCCTGTCCCACTTCCAGGAAATGTAATATTTACCCCTAAATCACAATATCTGAGGGATTTTATGTTTGGTGCTACCCAGTTCCTTCTGAAAGTTCTTCTGACCCCCAGTGGCTCTGAAACCAGATAATGGGGTCGCTACCATTCAGCACACCTGGCTGGATCAATAAGGGAAAGTCATGTGTTCAATTTGTTCTGACTTCCCTGTAGACTGTCAAGGAAATGCTTATGTTACTTAAAGAAAACAGAACTTTCCAAGGTTGTGTTTTGAAAAACCTAGTGCTCCAGAGATGTGGGCAGCATTGTTCCAACAGCCTTTGTGTCCTCAAGAAAATCAGGTCCTTTTCACAGGCTGAGTGCTCCAATGAGGCTGACCCAGAGAGACCATCTTCAGACCCACTTCCTGGGGGAGAAGCTCATCCACTCCTCACTCCCACCAGGCATGGCCAGTAACCAGCCAGCCGACCTATCCCATCGAGGGTGGCCAAGCATGCAGGGTCAGGCTGCCAAGTCAAAGCAAACCACCTGACCCTGCCTTTAAGAACCTACAGCTAAGACTCGGTCCCACTCTTAACACTTCCAACATTGCACTGGGTCTTGCATTCAGACTGCTGTGCTGTAACCCACCTGCAGCAGCCAGCTTCAAATATATGGCCTAAAGACTTCAACCAATGTAGGGGACAATACTAGTTTAAAATGACATCTGCCTGGGAGTCCTAGTCCCCAGAGAGGGGATTATCCAGTAACCCTTTCCAGGACCTCTGAAGGACAGGACAAAGTGCAATGGAAGAGGAAAGAGAGAAATGATAAGGTAACATGAGGTAGAAACCAAGAAATTGTGATGCCTGGTTTCCGAGGTCATAGAGAAGTCACACTGTCCCAAATTTCTGCCTTAGGCTCCAACTAGAATGCCATCTGCTTCAAGGGGACATTAGAGGGCACCATAGCTAACACACCTGTTCCTGAAACTTGAGGACCATCTCTTAGCTGAACCCAATAGCCATGTGGAATGGCACAGGTTTGTGGCTGCATTTGTTTGACTAATGTGGCACATGTCCTGATGAGAACCAAGGCTCACAGAACTTCCGAATCTTAGAGATGGAAGAAACCTTGGAGGTCTTATGGTCCAACACTGCAACTGGTGCAGAATCCCCTCCATGAGTTTCTGGATATTGACAGAGAACTCACTATCTTTCACGGTCACCGGTTCCTTTGTCAGATGCTCCACTATGTATCCTTCTCTCACCAGCATTGTTAGTCTCTCCCTGTCTACTGACTTCTTCCTCTCAACCAATACATTTTTCAAGTCTCTTCTATACATTAAAACACACACATACACATATACAAAACAATAAAAGCCCAAACCAAGCCTCCCTTAACCTCATAGACCCTCCATTGGTCAACAAGCTCTCTTCCTTCTCTGGAAGTTCAATATTACTTTTACATTTATTTATAATGTATTTTTTTAAATCTTTGTCTCAATAGGGAAATCTAACAACAAATACAAATGGTTTCCACGGATATGTTTGGTTTTCCTTCTGCCATCTTGCTTCATGTTTTCTCTCCATGTGGCCACCTTGCAGTTTCCTCCTTCCAGCATTTTGGTTTTTTATTTTGTTTATATCATCTCTAGTTTTGGAAGCTCTCTATATTTTTAGTTCTGCTAGTAAAAACCTTTACTTTTTTCTAAACCATTCTTTAAACTTCAGTTATCAAAGGCAAGAATGAAATTATATTTTCAGTACCTCTCCCCAAGAGATTTCATATGTCTCCACTCTCCCAGACTTCTTCCTCACTCTCCAATCCCAATTTCTTTGTATATTAATAGATTTTTATAATTAAGTCATAGCTATTCTCTCAGACTATTTTTTAATCCCTTTCAGTTTCTAAGCACACACACACACACACACACACACACACATATGTACTTGCTAGCTCTACTTTAGTAAACTCATTCTTATTTCTTCTACATAACCTGTCTTTGAACACTGATCATTCAATCAGGTCTAGCATTTGCCAATGAACTCAGAATATGGGTGGCACCCAGCAAACTTTCAGGCATCTTTAGGGAGTTTCACCTTGAATAACTCCACTGCCTGACGGGGGAACACCTGCTCTTCCCCCTCCCGGGTTCTAAGAGACTGAAAGGGTGACCTGGTCTTGCTCACCTCACCCCCCAGCCTTGTCCCTGGGGAGCAAATGTGCAGGGGCTTTAAGCACAGCGACCGTGCCTTGTTTGTCTCCTTGGCCTGGCATGTCGCAAACACTCAACGAATATTCACGAACCCAAGCGGACTTCAACAGTGAAGTCATTTATTTTGGGCGTCACCTGTCTCCCCACACCCTGGCTCCGCCCAGCTCCGCCCAGCGCCGCCCCCGGAGGCCGCGCAGACCCGGGCGGCCCCTTCCCGGGGGTGGGGGGAAGCAGAGGGTGCGGAGCCGAGGATTTGCTCAGACTCAGCCTTTGAGAAAGATCTGCAGCATTTGAGTGACTCTTTCTCCTGCCTTACTCAAGTCTCATGAGCAGAAGTAAAACTTTGATGATTCAGATAACGCTTGTGAAAACCACTTCTCATACCGTGCGGATCCCCAGAAAGAGTGCAGCTGGGATAACCTTCGTTTTTAAAAATATTCCTGCGGGACTAGAAACTTCCACCTGATTTAGAGTTTTGGTAAGCGGTGTTCTATTCATCCGAGGCTTTCCTGTCACGGTAAGTGCCTGTATTGAGGAGGATGCTTTCCTCCGTCAGAGCTTCCGCAGACAAAACTCAGTCTCTCTATACACCACTTCACCCCTTCCCCTCCACCCCCCGGTCTGGAATGACCCCAAAGCTGCCACCTGCTGCCCGTTCCGGCACATCAGCGATTCGTAGATAGCGTGGAGGTCAGCCCTGAGCCAGGCGCGCCTCGGCCACTTCATTTTGCCAAGAGTAAGATCTGGGCCAACCATTTCCCAGGACATATGTTCTTCCACAGTTCGGAGGACACTGCTTTTCAACCAGTTCCTTGAAATGTTCTGTCAAAGCTAGGGCTGAGGGACCAAACGACTCTTGGTGTTAACGGTCTGGTCCTTTATTTGCATTTATGTTCTCTGTGAGTTTCATTAAACAGTATCAGCGCCGCCTTGTGGCCACTTTAACACCTGCATTCTCGCCCCTCACCCCACCCCCTCCCTCCTGCCCATCCCACCAATTACAGATCTGGGGCACCTCATTAGAGATAGATTGGGGTTATCGATTTTTTTTTTAAAGTCAAATCTTAGTGGGCATTTTGACACACAAAAAAATGTTGTATGTAATATATTCTCTTCCCTTAAGCTGCATAAAAACTGAATAGACCTCCTGGCAATTTATTCAATAAGGTTACAGGAGTCTGGGACCTGGGGGCTTGTTTTCCAGATTGTTGTAAATGAAAGTTTGAGAAAGGGATGACACATAAGTGGCCAAAATGTAAACAACCAGAAGGTTGAATGGAAAATACAGCAGAAATAGTTGTCAGAGCCTGTCCAGATCCCATCCCCAGCCACCCTACAATCTGTTGATTTTTTTTTAACTAGCTGCTCAATCCCGTATGATGTTCAACTGACCCTCCATTCAGTGGGTTTCCAGGGACTCCAGAATTCACATGAAAAGAGCACCCATACTTTGGCATCTAGGCACCCCCAGTGTTCCTGATGGAATGTGGATTCTTGCTTAAGCCCTGACTTCAGAGGTTGGACCACAAAGAATCAGTGCAGTGGGGACTGTCAGGGCTGGGGACGTTACGCTATGGAGAAGGAGGGCAAGGGAGGAGGGAGCTTTGCTCACACCCCACCAGAAGCCTCCACGTGTCTCCCACCTGCCAAAGCCGTCTGTTTGACCTGGTTGGGAAGTGGGGCTTCCTGTTAATTCCCAGCTGCACCTGCCTGCTGTCGAAGCCTGGGAAGGGAAAGGAGGTACTTATGCAAGATAATTTGAAGCCAGGAAGGTAAGAACCTTTGCCCTTGGGGCCCAGGTAAAAATTATAACAGATGGTGCCACCTCTGCAAAATGAATTTTAAAATGAATCACTTCAGTAGCAGGCACATTAATAAAGAAAAGTACACTTTTTTTTCACTTATGAGGGTAAACAGCTGGAAAATATTATTAGTAAGGAGTGGAGGAGCCACAGAGAAGGCTGGGAGATTCTTCCTGCCTGAAAACAACTGGGACAAATCTCACAGTGCTTGTCGGAGATAATGAAGACTCGCCTCCGTCCCCTTCAGACTCAGAGTTGGTATTCCTCTCTCGTCGCTGCCTTGTCACTGCCACAGCTTTGCCCTTTGTAGCCAAGGACAGATCCGTGGGCCGGGGAGTGCGACGGAGCCTGACAGAGCCCTGACTCTCAAGGGTGACTCTTAGCCTTTGGGGGGCCACATAAACTGCCAAGAACCGAAGGAGAGCTTTCAAAGCGAAGGGATGAGCGCCCCCAAACACCACCTACTGTCTCCCAGGTCACTAAGGGCCATCAGGGGCCGCTCCAGACTACAGTTGCCCCCCACCCCCAGCAGGCCAGCCCGCCATCGGAGCGCCCCTCACCACAGCCATGACCAGGCGCAGGAGAGGCGGTGCTCCGGGTCAAGAGCGGGTTTCCGGCCAGAAGCATGACTGGGTCCAGCACCACAGCTGGTTTGCAGACAGAACCAAGACCAGAGCTGAGCCCTTTTCCAGGGTATGATTTGACGGCTCTTACACGGCATCAACTCCACCCCAAAACATCTCCCCTTCCAGCCCCACCAGGGATCAAGGCACTACTAGATCACGTGTGAGCTACTTGCTCTAGTGAGCCTCATGGAGGGGGTAGGGCGGGCAGGGGCGTGGCCCCCCAGAGGACATTTGGCAATGTCTGGGGACATTTTGGATTGTCACAACTGGGTAGGGGCGGGTAGGGGGGAGGAGTGCTGCTAGCATCTAGCGGTAGAGGCCAGGAATGCTACTTAAAAATCCTACAACACACAGGACAGCACCACAACAAAGAATTATCTGACCCAACTGTCAGTAGTGCTAAGATTGAGAAACCCTGCTTTAACGTCTGTCTCTGTGTCCTCACTGTTCAAATACAGAGCCAAACACATACATGCCATATTTTTATATATTCACCTTTTTCTATTTTAAAGTATGCAATAATTTTATTTTACTTTAATCAAAACAACAATTTCTAAAGTAATATAATTCTACAGACTTATAGTGAAAAACAGCCTTACTCCCAACAAACGCTGCATTTCTACACTCCAGAGACAACATTTGCAACTCTTTTTTTTTTTAGTTATTTTTTTTCCAAGTGACTTCCTCATATTTATAAATAATGTGAATAAATTGCTATTTCTTGATTGATTCCTACAATGGAAATCAATGATTTTTGCTCCCTTATACTTTCTCTCCCCATCCACATTTTCTCTACCCTAACCTTCCAATATGTTATATCACAATTTTTCATTAAATTGATATGCAATGTCTACAGTATTAAGATTATGTAAATATTGTTCATAGCTAAGCACTCAGTGTATTATAATTATATTTCTTTTGCAATTTTTTGTTTTTCCTGAAGTTACTAGTTGGACTTTTATTCCCACTTGGTCTGTATCTGCACGTATTACTAATTTGTCTGCAAATTCTCTGATTGGGCTATAAAATACTTTCAATACAAACACATCAGAGAACCCATCAGTTTCATTTTCTCATGAGCTTTCTGTCCTGCTTCGATCTCAATAGGTTGCTCTCTAGGGCTACTCAGCAGGGATTGTCCTGGGACTTCCTTCCACCCCCACCGTCCTAGGGATCTCCTTTGCCTTCCTCCAGTTGGTTCTCCCATTTCCAGACCCGACAAACCCCTCTTAAATTCCTCCCTCCACTAGGAGGAACACATCCTCCAGTACCTTGCTGGCTAAGGTGCATGGAATTTCAATTTTTGAATGTCCAAGAAGATTCTGTGTTCCACCAACATGCATGAGGAATAGTTGAGTACAGATTTTTAACTTAGAAATCATTTTCCCTCAAAATTTGGAAGGCATTGCTCTGTGGTCTTCTAAAGTCTAATGATACTATGGAGAAGGCCAAGGCCATTTCAATCCCTAAAGCCTTTCCCCTCTGGAAGACTTTAGGATTCTTTGTCCCCAGTGTTGTGGGGTCTCACTCTTTAGTAGGTTGACTTTCACTTAATCTCTATTTTCAGCCCTGTGCCTTATCCTCAGCTGTGCTTAGGGTCCCCAAGTCCAGGGCCATTCTGGTCCATTTTTCTCCAAGAATCCAGTCTTCTAGTTTGCTGCCAGAATTGGGGAGGGGGAATATATGGGGGTTTAATAGCTCGTTAAAAAGCCTTCCAAGCATTTCTCCTCTTCTCGCCCCTACCCCTTATTGCTGCCTTCAGAAGTTTCAGGTGCTTGTAGTTCCCAAGGCTTTCTGGGACTCTAAAGCATTAATTGGGCTTGCATTTTGGTGGCTCCAGCTTTCTCTACTCTACTAAATCAATTTCCACTCTGTCATCAGCTTCCAATCTACATAATTTGGTTGCATCTATTACAGGGGCCGTTATTTCTCCCTTCTGTTCTTTATTGTTGTGGGTTTATACCTTTTTTATTCTTTACCTCATTAAAACAAAAAAAATATAAAGAATAAAACATAGATATATGTCATGCCCATGCTGCTAGGAAATAAAACATTGCAACACAGTTAAATCCCACTATGTCCCCCTTCCTGCTCTTGTGCGCTGACTTCCCTCCAACCTATATATGACCATCCCCCTGAATCTGATGTTTAGCCTTGATCCCATCAACTCTTTACCATGAGTTTTTCCCAGTTTCCTCAGTCCTATGGGAGGATTTGGGGGGACAATGAAAGGACAAGGAAGGCAACATGGAGTGAGAAAAGTCTGGGCAGAGACCCTGTTGCTGGGAAGGTCAGGCCTAAGGGAGGTGCTAGCTGCACCGGAGACAGAGGTGGGGGGCCAGGCAGGAGGCCCTCAGCCGGCAGCATGGTCTGCCGGAGCCCACCAGGAGTCCACACATCTGACCTTGGCACAGCCAGTCGCGGTACCTCTCTTCTCACATCCAATAAAGGACCCTGAAGACAAAGTAGCCACTGCTGGAGGAAACCAGGAGGTGATTCCTGTGAAGGAGGAGCTCGAGCCAGCACTTCTCAATTCCAGGACTGCCTTGGTCTCGAGGCAAGGCGCCATGTCTGAGTATAACTCACAGAGGCAGCTGCACAACCGTGGGCAAGTCACTCCATCCCTGTCTGGTCAGTTCAATGGAACTACCTGACACTCTCTCAGTTGTGGCAGAGGCTGCTCATTTTCTCCTCATACCCCCTCTTCTGTCTTCCTTTTAGTGATTGTTCTAGTTTGCTAATGCTGCTGGAATGCAAAACACAAGAAATGGACTGGCTTTTATAAAAGGGGCTTTGTTTGGTTACATAGTTACAGTCTTAAGGC
>PVKY010011428.1:0-12039 GCA_004027775.1 Bradypus variegatus
CCAGTCCAATTTTTTAAAAATAAGAACTAGTTTTCCCTGTCGACTTGGTACTCTTACCAAACCAGTTGGATCTTTCCTTTTGGCGCTACTACTGCAACCATGAGTATGCTGAGGCTTTAGGAGAGGCTCACCTCCAGCAGCTTCCACTGTGGCACAGCAGACCCCAGTGAGACCAATGAAACCTCCATTGCCAGCTATCATCAGCAGATTTGGAATCTGATCAAAGATAGGATGATCATCCCCAAGCCTGTAACTGTCCATTCCTAAATTCAATGCCATAAAAACACCTGGGACCACCAGGAGGGCAGGCATATGGGCATAGGTAAGTGAAAGGGTACTGCCAATGCTTGAATGTCTGAGAAGCTAACCTGGTTGAGGATGAGAATTCTGCGCTGACTGCTCATAAGGTAACGTGGATCTAAGAAGATTGACCACTAATGTATCACAGGTTGTACCTGAAGGTCAAGAACAAGTGGATTCTCTTGGAACACATCCACAAGCTGAGAGCAGACAAAGCCTTCAAGAAACTCCTGGCTGACCAGGCTGAGGCCCACAGGTTCAAGACTAAGGAGGCACACAAGCGCCATGAGGAGTGGCTCCAGGCCAAGAAGGAGGGGATTATTAGGACTCTCAAAGGAGGAAGACACCAAGAAATAAAACCCCCTTTTTCTTGTCTCTACATAGTGGCCTTGGCAATTATATAGAACAATCATTCAATAAAACAAACTTTTACCTGCTTGCTACCCACCCCCCACCAAGTAAAAAATCAAATGGCCATAGATGTGAGAGTTGATTTCTAAACTGTCAACTCTATTCCACTGGTATGTGTTCAATTTGCTAAAGCTGACAGAATACAAAATACCAGAAATGGATTGGCTTTTACAATGGGGGATTATTAGTTCACAAATTTACGGTTCTAAGGCCATGAAAATGCCCCAATTAAGGCATCAATAGGACGATACCTTCTCTAAAGAAAGGCCAATGGCATCTGGGGTTCCTGTGTCACATGGGAAGGTACATGGCCAGAGTCTGCTGGGCCTCTCCCAGGATTAGCTTCTGGTTTTCATTGCTTCCTTCAAAATGTCTCTGGCTTTCTGTCTTAACTTCTCTCTCAGCTTCTGTGGTCCTTGCTTGTTTCTCTGAGGATATTTCTCTTTAAGCATCTTGGGGGTCCTTTCTCAGCTTTTCCAGGGCAAACGCTGGATTTCATCTCTTAGTTTCTCTCCTCATTCTGTTTCAATGGCTGTCTCCAAATGTCTTTCTGTCTGATCTCTAAGCATCTGGATCTGTGTGGGCTCTGAGTTCTCTCTTTCTCCGTGAGCTCTCTTAAGGACTCCAGTAAACTAAGACCCCACCTTCAAAGGACAGGGTCACATCTCTGTGGAAATAATCAAATCAGAAGGGCCTACCAACAATTGGGGGGTCACATCTCTATGGAAGCAACCTAATCAAAAGATCCCACCCGCAATAGGTCTGCCCCCACAAGAGTGGATTAAGAGAACATAGTCTTGTATGGGGGTACAAAACAGATTCAAACCAGCACAATCTGTGTATCTGTCCCTGTCCGAATACCACACTGTTTTGAATACTGTGACTTGGTAATAAGTTTTGAAATCAGGAAGTGTGACTCCTCCAACTTTGTCCTTTTTCAAGATGATTTTGGCTATACGGGGGCCCCTGCAGTCCATATGAAAGCTGTTACTTTCTGCCACCCCCCTCTCCCATTTGAAGTTCAGGGGTCCTAAGGATGTGAGGAGAGTTTACACACAGACTTCACCCACTGTGTGGTTCTCTACTTTCTGGGATATCCCTCTCAATTTGCCGTCATTCTAGCAGTTCTTGACTCCATTATCTGACATCTTAGTTGCTGTGTGCTGTTCAGACTGGGGAGTGCCTTCACTGGAAAACATAGCTAAACTCACTTCTTTCAAGAATCCTTCTTTCAAGAATCCCCTCCATTTTCTGCCTGCTTTTGATCCCTCTCCAGTGCTTCAAGAGCTGCTTTTCATATTTTTGTCTAGAGTTTATAATTGCTATCTGTAGGAGAGTTAGTCCAAAATAAGCTACCCTGCCATTGCTGGACTGAAATCTGTTTTTCTTAGAAGATTATGTAACATGACTGGGATTGATCCAAATTAAGTATCTTTAGCCTGAAAATCTAGTGCTTTTAGTGTATTAATGGCCAAGTAAAACAGCAATTTTAGTTTTTACACAATGCTTCCTCTGAGTTGGGCTGCATAAAATTTTGGAATAGCATATAACAGAAGTAGTTGATGTCATTTTTTATGTTCTCTACATAGAAAAGCAGCATTTGTAGTTTAACAGCTACCAAAGCACTTTAAACCACTGTCTAGATACATCAGGGAGAATATTGAAAGATTCTGTGGAATCTAAAAATGGAAGTGTGTATTACAAGAGATTTGCTGTAATACTGGTTCTTTCAGCTTTGCTGGTTAAGTAGAAATCTAATCTTAAATGCTGCAGGTTTACATAGGAAAAAATAGTATATTATCTACCACTGACTGAAACTGAAACTCGGGAATAAATGGATATTTGAGATGTGATTTAGTCCACATGTGTAACTGTCCAAACAACCACTTAGGAGTAATAGAACCTAGGTGCAGCCAAGTCTCCCCTGGCTAATGGGACCTGGTGTAACAAAACCACTTCTGTGTCCTCAGCCCTGTTTTACCATTGGCTCACTTTATAATAAGTTTATAAAGTTTATAAGTCCGTTCTCTCTGAGCCTCAATTTCCTCAAATAAAAAACAGAATTCCAGAATGGATAAAATGTAAGGTTTCTTCCAGCTTTGGGCTTCTACAGGTTTATGGTCAAAAAAGAGTTTTTGCTTTTAATTTGAAGACAGTCCCTTGCATTAAGTGGACTTTAACCTATTTAAATTGTAGGCTTAATTCTTCCTGTGTTCTGTTTTTTTGTTTTGCTTAAGGTTGCAATTGTGGCTCAGGACTTGGCAGCATTCCATACTGCCTCATCAGAAATGGGGCACCAGCAGCATAGCCATCATTTAGTAACCACAGAAACCAGACCTCTGACCTTAGTGGCAACATCCAATGGCACCCAGATTGCAGTACAGGTGAGTAAGGGCAGCTGTCCTGAATCAACAGCAGTGCCACTCATCTCTCTCAATGGAATACACTGTGATATATATATTTCCTTGGAGATAAACCTAGTGTAAACATAGACTCTAAATTAGTCTTCTGAGAATCACTGCATAGTTCCATTTTATAGTGAGGTGTGTCAGGCCCAGAAGGAGCCAGTCTCTGGGAAGAGTTCCTGGATTCAAGCAGAGAATCTAGAGTCCTAGATGCTAGGTGCAATTATCTATTTACGACCACCTCTCCTTGGGGAGAATTGTTTTTTCATATGTTTATTTGAATAAAAAGTTAGAATATATTCCAGAAAATGCCAGCCATTGGTTTTATTTATGGATATAGAAGCTAAAAGCTGAAGAAGCTCTCTAAATATCTATCTCTTTTGGTCAAAGTGAGTAATGTCCCTTCAATGTATGAAGAGTTCTTCAAAATCCTAAAAAAAGAGACTGCATTGTTCCCCCCTGCAGGAATACAGTTTTATGCTCTTGATGATTAGATCAGCAGAAGTATCTTAACCCAAGTGTCAGAACTACAGAGAGAAATTTTACTTCTGCATATAGCATATAATATTTCTTTGACACTATCTTGATTGTGGCTTTTCAGTTGTTGGTGTTTAATGTGTATTCCTGTTTCAGCTTGGAGAACAGCCATCTCTGGAAGAAGCCATCAGAATAGCATCTAGGATCCAGCAGGGAGAAACGCCAGGATTGGATGATTAATCCTCAGAACAATACAGCAATAAAACAGAAGGAGCCTTTCATTTTTTTGGCAGCAGAGATCCATTCAGCCTGGGCCCAGGAGTATTAGAAGTTTTCCATTCCCTGATACACTGTATACATTTTTATGCAAGAGTGGAGAACATTTTATTCTTGACACTGTTGTGTATATAACCCTTGGAATAGATTCCCAAACTGATTCACTGTGTACAGGAAGTATGAAATTAGGGCAATACAGTACATTTTCATATTACTCTTTTATCAGATCACAAACTCCTGGAGTCTACATGCAAGACCAATGAAGTCTTATGGAGTGTTAGGATGGGTTTTAAACTTACTGTGAAAAAAAAATAAAGGCTGTGTCTAAAATGTCAAAGGTTCTATAAGTCAAACAATCATAATTCCAAAAGCCATCATGGATAATAAAGGATGTAAAGCCTTCAAACATTTCCCCTAGTTAGTCAAGTGTCTGCAGTTTTTATTCTACTGTATACTTATCCATTTTTATTTGTATCTCATGGTTTGAAAACTATTCATATATAGTTTCTCATCCCTTTTAAAGACCAGCTCTTCAAGTTGAAATGCTAATTATATTAGCATTACAATGGATTATGTATAAAATTGCAAGGTTTGGTTACTTAATATTAAAAAGTTAAATCCAGTGCTTTGGTTTTGTTAAAGATTTTACTTAGTGTTCAGTTTTTTGTTAATGTTTTTTAAAATAATGAACTATTCAAGTTTGACCACAGGCTGGTGCCTGGGATAACAGTGCTGTAATGGGAAATGGCTTTACTCATAAATTAACTTAGTGGGTTGGTGTAAATTATTTATTTTTGTTTATGTACTTTTGTTTTAAAGCTTATTTACCCAAAAGTTTATTATTAATTCTGAATACAGAATTTTTTAAATGTTACCTTTATATTTGTTTTATTAAATTGATGTTGAGGGGATATTGCAGAAAATACAAATGTAATCGATTATAACTCAACACACATATATTGAGAGTATATTGTATATCAGGCACAGATATACATGCATTTTTTTGTAATCCTCAGAGCAATTTTGTGAGCTGTATGGGATTTACTATCTCCATTTTGTACATGGGGAAACTGAGGGTCCAAAGAGGTTAAGTTTCTTACCCAGGCCCTAACAGCTATGAAAAGGCAGGGCAAAGACTTGAGAACTCAAACTTCTGACTCCATGTCCAGTGTGTTTTTCACTGCACCACAGATGCCTCTTCAAATGATAATTTTTAATGCATTTTTTATTGTGAACTTTAACATATATACATAACAGTGATAACTCAAAGCACAATCCAATAAGCAATTAGCAAGCAAATTTTAAAGAATGTCATGGGTCATAGTTCCACAATTTCAGCCACTTCCATCATTATAAAATATAACATAAATACAGAAAGGTGTTAACCCCTGATGCACAGCTCAACAAGCAGACATACAGGCAATCTCAAAAATTGCCACGGGTCACAGTTCCACACTTTCAGTTCCTCCCCTATTATACTATATAGGGTATATACAGAAAAGTGAAGACCCTCAAGGCTCAATCAGTGAGAAACTACAGAGCAAATATCAAAGGTTGTTATAGGTTACAGTTCCAAAGGTTGTTAAAGGTTACAGTTCCAGCATGTCATCTACCTCCTTCCAGCTAGTCCAACACCCCAGCATCCAAACATGTATATATATATAGATATAGATATCGATATAGATATGTTCCAGTGAACACCCTAACTTGTTCATATTGAAAGGTTGTGTTGACAGTATGGGGAAGAGGCTGCATCTGATTGTTGTTCTTAAAGAGGCTGTTGCCGCTGGGTTTTAGGATTTGTCTGGAATAGGAACACTCTGGTGGATTTAAGTTTCTGAAAGATAAAACTTAGTGAGTACATCTTTTATAGAATCTCAGGTAGGAACTTAGGTATTTGAGGACTACTTTTGGTAAGGGCATGGCATACTGTGGCCATTTGGGATGCCTAGCTAGAGCTTGCATATGAGAAACCTGCAGGTAAGCCTTTCAACTTTATTTGGGGTCTCTCAGCCACTGTGACCTCAGCTTGTTACCTTTCATTTTCCCCCGCTTTGGTTAAGTAGGCATTTTCAATCCCTCGCTGCCAGGGCCAAGACTCATTCCTAGGAATCACGTCCCATGATGCCAGGGAGATGCATTCCCCTGGGAGTCATGTCCCTCATTGGGGGAGGTTAATGAATTTATTTGCCAAGATGGGCTTAGAGAAAGGCCATGTCTGAGCAACAAAAGAGGTTCCCTGGAGGTGCCTCTTAGTCATAAGTATAGGAGGGCTCAGCCTCCTATTAACAACCCTAGGTTTCACAAGAACAAGCCTCAAGTCGAGGGCTTGATTTATTAAGTAGTGGGTTCCTAATTTCACTTAATATATAATCTATCCCAAGATAAATGATTAGTTTGTTACATATCTTCACTTAGTTCTACAATCATCGTCACTCTCAACTTTAAACAGTTATCACAATTGTTTATGATAATTTGTGGCAGAGATAATCAATTCAGCATAGTGACCACCAAGCTCCAGAAAAAAAAAAAGGAATGAAGTGCAATCCTGCAGTAGTCACGTGCTGTTGTTCACTGTGCCGTGTTTGCCTTAATTGCCGTTTCTGACCTGAAAGTTTATAGTAAAAAGAAAAAAATCTTGTACAGTTTTATTTAATATAAATGTCTTTGACCAGGTTCTTTGAAGTCTTTATAAAAAGGGGCATGACACAGTCATTTGAAATTTGAAACCTTTGAGGTTTGAGCAAGGGATTGGTTGCTTCCCTTCAAAGCCCTTCACAGATATCTAATGCCATAAAAGGTCTGAAGTCACCCACAGATCTAGTTTTTGTTCTGACAGCAATTTAAACACACACAGAACTCCCAGCTGAGGCCTGCTGAGGGGCAGAAAGGGTCTGGCAAGGTGGGAAAGAGGAGGAGCAGAACCTGCCCTAGCCTCCTGGTCGTGGCTGCTGACAGGGAGCTCCTGCTTTATTTGCCAGGACCCAAAGCCCAAGCTGTCAGCTTCCCTCGGCCCCTTACATCTGTCTTCACTAAGATTCTGGGGTATTTATTCTTACCTCCACCCCCCATTTGCAGACTGGTTTGGGCTGGGCTGAACTAGGCTGTTCCGGTGGGCCTAATTTTATCCTTCAGCTCAAAAGAAAATGCCTTCCTACTGGCACCCAGAGAAAAGAGCATAGGGGTGCTGTTCCCTCCCTCCCTTCCTGGGAATGGAACCCAGGAACCTAGGTGGCATTATTTCCCCTAAGAGAAGACTTCACCTGATGTGCTGACAGTGGGCACAATAGCCCTAGGCTAGTAAAGCCAATGTATTCAGACTCTTCACAGTGCAGGACAGGGGAAGGAGCCTTCCAAAGTGGAAAAGTCCCAAAAAGGCACTTGAAGCAAGAGTACACTTTAGCAAGTGGGGCCAGTTGCATCGCCCTCTGCAATATCATCCAGACAGTACTCAAGACAAACCTTTCAGTCCAGGGAAAACACCCCCACTCTATCCCAGGCACAACTTGGGGCCACTAAAAACAAAACAAAACAAAACAGTGCATTGCCTACATTCTGCGTTCCTTATAAGAATGTGGGAAATAGAAGGACTTAACGTCCTTAATCCTCTACAGGTGGCAGCTGCCCAGAGGGCCCAACTCCCCCAGGTCATCAGGGGCAAACATTAGACAGCTCACATGCTGCCTTCCTGTATGGCATCCCTGGGGCTAGACAAGTAAGGGGAAACCATGCACAGAGCACAGAGATCGACTGGAGTCCATTTATTAACCCAAGGAGCTCAGGGTCCAGTGTTTCCCGGCTCAGATAAGATAGCAGATTGGTTGACTATGAATTGAAAGAGGGTGATAGGAAAATGGGCACAGCTGAAGTCTGTTGCTAAAGAGAAGGGAGCAGATGGAAAGTGGAGAAAGGCTACCTCAGTTCCCTCTACTGTAAGTACTTTATATACTTAGGATTCCTATGGGGATGAGGGCGTCTTTCAAAGCACACTTCAGCCACATACCCTCTTTTCCTTTGCCTGAGGAACAGAGTATATAACCAGTGCATTTGCAGAGGGCCCTGCACTCTGAAGGGCCCTGCGGGTGGGGTTAATGCACTGTGGATGCAGTCTTGAAATTTCTAATAATTTTTTCTTTGAATTTGTGTTGTGTAAGTGGTGTCCAATAGGACAATGGAGCACGCAAAGGAGGCTTGGAGCCTCGGCTCCTGCACAGCCCCGCCACCTGCTGCCTCCCTGGGACAGGTTCTAGCTGCTGCCCTCCGCCTTTGCCAGGAGCCTGGGTGCCAGAGCAGGGAGGGTCAGCGTCAGATACATACAGCCTTGGGCGTCTTGGGGCAGGGCGTGGTGGCGGCCCTCCCCATGCCCTGGCTGGCAGCACCACAGTGCCCTGGTGCACAGCTGGCTTTAGCTGCAGCTCGGCAGGGGCGAACCACTTGCTCATCCCTGAGCTGAGCATATCACCAGCACTGAGTTGTTATTGTTTTGAATAAGATAGATTTTTTTTACCAACAAAGATGTCAAAATACATACATAGCTGTAAAATAGTAGCTTGATAGTGAACTTTTTAATACAGTTTTGTTGAGATATATTCACGTTCCCTACAATCATCCACAGTGTACAACCAATTATTCACAGTACCATCATATAGTTGTGCATTTGCCAGAATCAGTTTTTGAACATTTTCCTTACTCCAAAAAAAAAACATAAAAGTAAAAAAGAACACCTAAGACATTCCATCCCCCCATCCCACCCTATTTTTCATCTAATTTTGTCCCCATTTTTCTACTCATCTGTCCATACACTAAATGAATGGAGTGTGAGCCACAAGGTTTTCACAATCACACAGTCACACCGTGTAAGCTACCTAGTTATACAATTATCTTCAAGAGTCAAGACCACTGGGTTGCAGTTTGACAGTTTCAGGTATTTCCCTCTAGCCATTCCAACACACTAAAAACTATAAAGGGATATCTATTTAGCGCATAAGAATACTCTCCCAGTGACCTCTCGACTCCATTTGAAATCTCTCAGTCACTGAAACCTTATTTTGTTTCCCGATAGTGAATTTAAGAACATATTCATCTTCCACAGATACAGTCTATATCATTTAAAATCATTCCTCAATAATTACTACCTCTGACAATATTTATATCGATTGCTTGGCATTTCCTCTCCCCTTCTGTAACTATGAAATGTTTATAATAACTTCTTAATGTCCATTTGCCAAGAACAAGTTCTTCATTTTCTCACTATTTCTTCCTTCCCTTAGCTGCTTTGCTGAATGTCTGCAGCTCCATTCACCAGGACTCTTTCCGTCTGCTCATTGTAACTATTTGTTCACTGTGGAATGATTTCATACCCCCAAGTCTTTAAAGCCTCATGCACTCCCTTTAAATTTTTAGACGTGAATTGTCTGTTTCTGAAGTTTTTGCAGTGACAGCCTAAATTGCTTGAGAATTCCCATCTGTCTGTATCCAATGTGCACTGGTACTGTTTCCTCTATAAATTGTAAGTTCCTTTAGTAAAAGAAAAACAAAGTAAAAGAGGATAAACTCAGAAAGATAGCAGTCATATTTCCATAAACATTAAGGTGAGTGTATTCTTTTCAATTTCTTATCCAGTTTTTCTCCTCCGTGTTCATTTACCTAGAGTTCAACTCCCTAGACAACATCATTGGAAACCAATCTAATTTGTGCCCAGCACTGAATTTTAGATATACTTGGGAGTCACTCATTTGCTGTGTGCTTGGGTGGCAGGCCTGTGGGAAGGGAAGAAACTGGCTTAACCTCTGTGAACTGGTGGCGGGAGGGGGACCCCAGCAGCCCTGAACCCCAGCTTCACAGGCAGGGGCCCCTGAAGGATCCCACACCCTGGAGGGCTCTCTCAACAGGCTCTGCCCCTCCTGGGGAATCCTCTCTTCCTCCATACAACCTTTCTGAGTCTTTTATTTGCTTATTCTGGTTAGTTAGCGGGATGAGCCATGACATTCTAATTGTATAATTTTGGTGATTCCACACACGAGTTAATGTTTTGATATTTGCATTTAAAATTGGCATTGTATATGTTAAAGATGCATGGTAAAAATCACACTAATAATTTGAATTGTTTTATTTTTTCTTTTCTTAGAGTAACATTGAATAGTAAATACAAACATCATGACAAGTCAAGAGAACGACGGCAAAAGAAAGGAAAAAAGCTTATGTGTGCCTTTAATGGTACTTTTTCCTGCTTTTTGACTAAGAGTATCTGCATTTTCATTTTGCACTGAGCCAAACAGATTACATAGCTGGCCCTGCTGAGAATGCTCTTCTATTAGCCCTTCTCTTTTCTCTGAGGAGCTGTGATTTGTGTTTTGGGAATATACTTTCTGTTTCTTCTTTTTATACTTGGGATCTCTTGGGATAACAGAACTCAAAACTTTCATGTAAGTCCTGGAGGCCACGCACAGCAGCCACACAGGTCACTTATAATAGCAATTTCTTGCAGCTCTAAACTCACCTGGCTTGAGATGTACAGAGAGATATCTAAATTCTCAATGCAGGAGTTTCATTTTGCTTCCAGGGCACAGCTAAAATGGAAGAACAGAAAGCCATGCTGAGAATGAAGAACGCTCAAATTTCAGGAAAAATAACATTGATAGTTAAAGAGAAAATTGTCTGGTGCAAGCTTTTCCTGCTCACTTTCCTGCATTCAGGTGAAAAAAATGGGAGTGCAGCTCTAATATCAACACCCAGTTTTTCCCTACTTTGCCTCACTTCTGCAGGGTTTTCCTATAACACATGGGACACAACACCCAAAAGCTGTCCACAGCCTGAGCCCCTCCACCAATCCACTCCAAGGGCCCCCAGATTGAGAACGGAATGTGGGAAATGATTCTAATCAGGTTATAGACCAGACTCAGCACCCTCCTGACAAATTCTATAATTTCTATGGGAAAAGCAGAGGTAAAAAAAAAAAAAAATTCTGCTGCCTCAGAAAGGGTTGCCTTATGTTTTTAAAAAAGGAATTTTGCTCCCCACCAGTCACAGGGCTGCTGTGCTGATATGGGCCCTGGGAGGGCAGTGGGGCCCACTTGGAGCAGATCTTTTACTCAGATGAGACTGAGCAGGCAAGCATCTCCCCACTGCCTTTGTTAGGATTTTCCTAATATCCTGAAACTGCTAAATGTTCTTTGTGGTTTTTTGTTTTTTTTTAATAAGATATATAAAACTTTATGTGCCGGTTTGAGAGAATAGCTGCAGATGAGCGACAGTTTGAAGACGGTTGTTGAAAGCAGACTCTTGCTCTGGAGAAGCTAAGAGAGGACGCCCCAAGAGCAACCGAGAGCGACATTTTGAAGAGGAGCTGCAGCCTAGAGAGGAACGTCCCGGGAGAAAGCCATTTTGAAACCAGAACTTGAAGCAGATGCCAGCCACGTGCCTTCCCAGCTAACAGAGGTTTTCTGAACGCCATTGGCCATCGTCCAGTGAAGGTACTCAATTGCTGATGTGTTACCTTGGACACTTTATGGCCTTAAGACTGTAACTGTGTGACCAAATAAACCCCCTTTGTAAAAGCCAATCCATTTCTGGTGTTTTGCATTCCTGCAGCATTAGCAAACTAGAACAGATTTTGGTACTGAGAGTGGGGTGCTGATGCTGCTGAGTTTGCAAATACCAAACATGTTGGAACAGCTTTTTTTTTTTAATAATACAATTTTATTGAGATATAATCACATAACGTACAGTCATTCCAAGCATACAATCAGTTGTGGAACAGCTTTTTAAATGGATAAGGAGAAGGTTCTGGAAGAATTGTGAGGAGCTTGATAGAGTAGGCCTGAACTGCTTTGAAGAGACTGTGGAAATATGGACTCTAACGATACTTCTGATGAGAATGGAATGGTGCACTGTGGTGTACACATACAGTGGAACATTGAGCAACTCTGAGAAGAATGGAAGCTGTGAGACACACAACGAAGTGAATGGATTCTGTACACAGTATTTCAGTGAAGTACACCGGAAATAAAGGCAAACACTTCATTGCCTCACCGATATGGACTAACTACAATGTATAAACTCAGAATTGTATCTTAGAACATAGCCTAACATGGACATAATTATTGTAATAGACCCTAGATTGTCAGCTCTTACAGCAGTTAGCTCTATTCCTGAATTGTAATGCCTATCT
>PVKY010011429.1:0-12030 GCA_004027775.1 Bradypus variegatus
CGGGTGTGGATTCCCCTAATGGGGTCCCACACGCTTGTCCCAAAGGGCAATTTCCTTACCTTCTCCTGCATAAATATCATATGCAAGTATTTTTAAGTCATTTTGTCATGAAAAGAAGCGATTTAACATAGCTATTACCATGGATTCTTCATGAAATATGCATCAAGCAATTAGGTCTAAAAGCGGGAGGTGAGGCCTCGTGCCGCTCTCTGCGGCCGGCAGCTGTGGGGCTGAGTGACGGTTTATTAAAGCCCGTGATTACGGGGCGAGGCGGGGCCTGTTATTAGGCCCTGCACACGGGCACGTTGGATAATCTTGGTGATGAGGAGGTGCTTTTTGTGATGATAATGAGCTATCTGCACACCGTGACAGCCCCAGCAGACCCCGTTCCTCCGTGCCTTGCGCAGCTCATTAGACAGGTCACCCTCAGGAGATCAGGGTGTCTCCTCACAGGAGTTGGGTGACACGGAACCTGGTCAGGCAGGAGCCAGGCCACCGTGGGCAGCAGAAGCAACCGTGGTGCAGAGGCTGTGACAGCTCTGTCTGCCTCTAAGAGGGGTGGGAGAAAGCGAAGCCCAGACTGGCCCACCCTGCCCTGTGTCCTGGGCCAGGCTGCCCCTCCCTCGGACCTCAGTTTCCCCCAAGGCACCCCCAGCGGAGCAGAGGAAGTGATCCCCAGTCAGTTTCTGAGTCCAAAACTTATATACAGAACAGCCACATCCTTGTGCATGCCAGATAGAAGTTGTCCAGTGCATTCCTCTGCTCTCCATGGAAACTTGTTTTTCCCCCTTCCTCTACAGCCAGGACTCATTAAAGCCAACCCTGGCAGCTGTTTTTAAATCTTCAGCTGTTATTGAGTGGAACCTGGCTCATGGGGACCTTGTAGTCAATCAGGTTATATCGGTACAGCTCGCCCCTTAGGTGCATGTTGACAAAGCTTTCCCTGACTTTTGCATTAGTCAAGCACTGGCAGATAGGCTTGAAAAGAAAGCACACTCTCCTCTTGGAACCCGTGAACTCTATGTGATGGGGTCACTGGCCAGGGGTGCCACCAGTCAGGAGCCCGTTCCCGATCCCCAGGACAGCTCCATGTGTCTGCACTTGGTCTCTGCTACCTCCTTGACCTGCCAGTGGCCCTGCGAGGTGGGTGCTGTGGGGACAGAGGCTCGGAGCCAAGGGTTCTCTTGTTCCAGGGCTGCTGACTCTCACTGACACCCGCCTGGGCTGCCAGGGGGGTTGAGGGCCGGGTGGGGCCCTCTGCCGCATCTGGAGAGCACTGAGGTTAGCAGCACTAGCTCTGGGAAAGGCCTCCAGGCAGGGGATCCAGCACTGCTGCTGAGTGCCTTGTGGCCTTGGGCCGGTCACTTCCCCTGGCTGAGCCTCAGTGCCCTGCTCAGCCTGGCTCACAATAAATGCCCTGGAAATACTGGCCTGTCAGGTGCCCCAGCAGCAGCAGGACTAGGGAGTAGATGGAGGCTGAGGGTGTGGGGCTGCCCCAAGCTACTTCCTGCAGGACGCCCTCAGGGGTTGGCAGCACTGTGTGCTTATACACACCAACTCCACAAATCCAGGACCTCAGGGCTGGAGGGCCCTTGGAGACCATACAGTCAACCTCCCCATGATCCAGTGGCCACAGGGTCAGAAGCCCAGCAAGGCTCTGGGATGGCCTGAGGTCCAGATAGTGGTGGTGCAGTGCTCAGCCCCAGGGACAAAGGCCCTCCCTGCGGTGGTGTCCTCAACATAAGGGTCAGCTCATGGGCCTCTCTCCCTCTGCCTGTGAATGGTCAGTCCACAGGCTGAGGCTTCACGGCCCCTAGCTCTGGTCCCAGCTCTGCCTTGGTCTCAAGCTTCGTGACCTGCCTGCTCCCTCGGCACAGCCTGGCCGGGGGCTGACGCAGGCGTGTGCTGGAGGAACAGATAGCGCGGCCCGAGTCAGGAGGTATTTCAGGGAGGCTTCTGGGCTCCTCTCCCCCATCAGCTGTCCCGCCTCGCCCATGCCTATCGGCAGCTGAAATAAAGATGTCAGCATGTTGTTTTCTAATTCCTGGTGGCTGTTGGAGCCCACAGCCCAGGGTGGAGGAGCTTCAGCTTACCCGTCTGCCTCCAGCGTAGCCATTGCCATCACTGCCCACCTCCCTTGCTGGATGTTTTAAAAGAAAGAGAGCAGTGTGAAAATGTTACCTTACCCCATCAGTAACTTACTTTGACACCTTAAAAATTAAATCTGCTCCCCTGATCCCCAAGCTTCACACTAGAAAGCCAGCAGGGGTTCAGCCGTCAGCACCGGCTCCCAGATAGCTGCTATGATCCTGTCTTCCACATCTCACACGTCACACCCAGTCACAGAACAGCGAGGATCACAAAGCCTAGCACCACAAAACATCTCCCCATTCACCTCACACTGAGCGGAATGACATGCCCAGGTCACGTGTCCACCGGCCTGAGCTGCCACCCCCACCTGCAGCTCCCACCAACTCTGGTGCACACCCCTTCTCCAGGCAGCGCCGAGTGCAAAGCTTTTCACTTTTCCTGTTTCCTTAACCACACAATTTCACTGCTTCATTTAAGCAATTACTTCCCTTCCAAGCTGATGCAGCCGGGTGATCTCTTCAATGTAGATTGATGAGTCTTCGCTCAAATGGGGTTTTAAATTTTTCATTTAATACACACACCGTTTCCTTTCTAATAGCCCAAGTGACAGTGCCTCCTGCTTCTTGGATGTGTCAAGGCAATTCTCCAATGAAATGACCCTTCACTGAGGAGCAGAACTTGCCACAGGCTCTGTAATTAGAGCCTTAAAAAACCATGATTTAAATTTCAATTCTTAACAGGAATTATTCTCTCGAAACATAATTGCTCTCTGAACAATTTACTTTAAACCAAGGTTGACATCTCTTAATACATTATTATGAGCAGATGTATTGCTCAGTACCTGTACTTCATTAAGCATCTGGAAATGGTCCTGAAGTTCAAATTAACATATTAATAGAGCGAGTCAGAGGCTTGGGGTACCCAGTCCTGAGTGGGAGATATATGTAGGCTGTAAGCCCCTCCAGTGCCCTGTGGGAGTGGCTGAAACAGAAGGAGGAGCTCGAGTTCAGAACAGGCTTGTTGCAGAGCGGGCAGGGAAGGGGTGGCCTGGCAAAGGCCAGCTGATAAAGGGGTAAGTGAGTCCATGTGGCTCTGACTGCCCTTCCTTCAGCAGATACTTTAAGAAGCCTTTGCCCAGCCGGGCCTGAAGCTGGGCACAGTGGGTACAGAGGTCAGGCCCTGCTCTCTGGAGCTCTCAGAGACAGGTCATTACAATTAAGGAAGGCAGGTCCTGAGGGAAGCATGAATGTTCTCGGTGCAGTCAGGGGAGGGAAGGAGTCCTGGAAGACTTCCTGGCAGAGGGAACCCTTGGCTGGCCCTTGGAGAATGAGGCTGAGTTTACTGAGCAGAGGGAGGGAGCACAGCAGGGATAGAGGGGGGCTGGAGCACACCTCCTACCCACATTCCATTGGCTAAAACTGGTCACATGACTCCGACTGCCAGGGAAGTTGGGAAATGTAGTCCCTAGGTAGGTAGCCCCTTTCTAGTGACAGTTCCATATTGTGGAAGGTTTTGGGAAGACAGCTTGCCATCTCTGCCACTCTGCTCATCTGTAATGTTTAGGTAATAGCTCCTGTCCTCCCCACTTGTTAGGGTGTTGTGCCTCACAACATCTTTGTACCTGCCAGGCAGGCTTAAACAGGTGTCTCCACCAGTAATAGGAAGAGGGGCTGAGGTTTGTTGTTGATGTTTGTTTCCTGAGGAAGCCGCCAGAAGTTAAGTGGTTGGTACTGGTTCCTGACCTGATGCTGGATTTTGTGGAGCCCTTGGGCACAGCTGCATTTCAGCAGGTCCTGGAATGGAGAAGGGTAACTGGCAGCAGTTTCAGGCCCAAGGGACCCTCTGTCTGGGTAGCTGCAGCCATGGAATTCTTGCACATTACCAGGGATTTGCCCTCTGCCTACTGAGGGAGGATAGTCCTCCAGTGGGGGATGCATATGACACAGCCTTGCTCAAAGCAAAATTGTGAGGCTCTCAGAAAGTGCTTCCATCCCATCCCCTGGTCCCAGCAGCACGGCAGCCCTGGCCTCTGCCATCCTGCAGATCTTAATAACCTCTGTGTTTTGTTCACAGGAGCAACCAGGGTTTTATGCACATGAAACTGGCCAAAACCAAAGACAAATACATTCTGGGTCAGAACAGCCCCCCGTTCGACAGTGTCCCGGAAGTCATCCACTACTACACCACCAGAAAGCTGCCCATCAAAGGGGCCGAGCACTTGTCCCTCCTCTACCCCGTGGCTGTGCGGACCCTGTGAGCAGGCCGGCCCCACCTGCTGTGAGCCAGCTCGAGACCTGGAGGAGCCAGAGGCCCGACCGACCGTCCCCGGCCCCTGCAGCTGGCTGTGTCCAGTTTGTGTCATGTGTATGGTACTAGCTTACCACTGCATGTCTCTAGAATACTGTTGCCACTTATGGGGGTTGGAGGAGGCCTGGATAAAGACAGGCAGCCAACACGCCACCCAGCCCCCACTCCCACCCCCTCCTTGAGCTTCTGTGAATTAAAATATTTGCAAATCCAAAGAGATGCCTTCCAGGATGAACAAAGGCAGAGCAGCTCCAAGGGACAGTGGGAGCTCCCTGGGTTGTGTCTCTTTGTTCTCCAGCTGTCACGAAGCACACCTGTGTGGGGGGCAGAGTTTCCCACTGGGACCTCACTGGTGCTTTGAGAGCCAAGAGCCCAGCACAGGGTCAGAAGAGGCCCCAGGGGTCCTACTTTCCCTCGTGCAAATGGGGGACTGTCTGTGTAAGTGTGAGCACAGGAGTGAGAGGACACAGTCACACACAGACGTGAATAAACTCATAATCTACTTTTAGTCACTCAGCGTAATCAGTAGATCTCCAAGGAATCATTGTGCGCTCCAAAAAAGGATTCAATTATTTATGAATAGGGTGTGTAAATAAAATAGTCATTTAATATATATTCTTATCCCTTTTTTTCTTATATACAACAGAGGGACCCTGGGCAGGGGCATTACCGACCTACCAATTTTATTCCCAGAGGAGGGTATGTCTTCTCTGGCAGGTGTGGTTTGCCAGGCCAGGCCCTCAGCAGGTTCCAGGCACCAGAGCGAGCTGCTCTGGGCACAGGGCTGAGGCAGGGGTTGGCACAAGACTGGAGGAGCACCACTTGGCCATGAGGTTTTCTTTGCTGTTGGTGAGTCAGCCTGCAGGAAGGTGCAAGCGGGCACTGTGCTGAGACCCCAGCAGTCGACACAAATGCTGACCCACCAACCAGGCTTGCCTACCTACCATCATTAAGTCTGTAACAACTCCCCGGGCGCACAGCACCTGGCAGTGAAGGACTTCCTGCCCATGATCTGGTCATTGCCACCACAGGAGATGATGTATCATGTGGGAAAAGGGGTCTCAGAGAGGGAAAGTGATATTCCCAAGATTACGCAGCTTATAATGGAACAGGTTCTTGAGCTCATACTGACAGGCTCCACAGCCCATGCTCCTTTTACTCTCCACCTGGAGGAAGGCAGAATCCTGGCCTCTTGGTGACAGGGTTCCCTCAGGGCCATCCACATTGCCTCCATGCAGATTAACACATGCTCAGCCTTGTCCCTGTTCTCAGCAGGAGCAGGGGTTCTTCCCTCACATTCAGGGTAGACCTAATAAGGCTGGGAAGTTGCCTGTTTTTCAGTTCCCCTTCCCTTCTCACACACCTGGCCATACTGTGGTTAAATGCAATTGAAGAAACAGAATCATCACACCCAGCAGCATGAAAGGTACGGCTTCCATCCGCTGAATGATGTGTGAGGAGTCCAGCTCTGAGGTTTCCGGAGCCTTCAGGATACACATGTCAACCTGCCTGTCCAGCTGGTCTGAACAGGCTGGAAGTTTGGTGAATGTTGTCCCCGGTGCACGTGGGAAGAGCACCTGGGACCGAGCTGGGACATCAGCAACAAATCTGGACCATCTGCCAGGGCTTGAGAGATCATGTAAGCTCACTTCAGATGCAAGCCAGAAGCCCAGAGGAGGAAAAGGACTTGCCAAAGTCACCTGTCAGGTTGGGGCAGGGTGGGGCGGGGCTAAAAAGGCACACCCCTTGAGGTAGCTGCCATGGATCTCCCCAGTTTCTGGCCAGAGCCATCAACGGCGTGTCTTTAATGCCAGCTCAAACTCCTAGGTCCTTGTTTAGGGGTCCATAATGCCAGCTCAAACTCCTAGGTCCTTGTTTAGAGGTTCAGGAGGCCCCCAGCCCCTCCCGCCTGGGAGGCAGACACATCACCCCCAGCTGACCTGCCCATCGTGCTGGCTGTGGCCTGTGTCTAGTCCCTGAAGAAGCCAATCCTGACACTTTCCCTGTTGTGCATTTTCCAAAACAGCCTTCGAGGCTATGCTTTCCTTTTCTGCGAATGTGAAAATGAGTGAGGAGCTGGCACTTTGTACAGACAGAGGTGCCAAGAGAGGCTGGTCCTGAGGGCCAGGGTTGGGGTGAGAGCACATAACCCCCTTCAACGACAAGCCAGTTCAGATTCAGCCAAAGGATCCTTCTCTGTAGACAATTTTCCAGAGCACATTTCTCAGGAAAGACACCACACCTGTGGTCTGTGTAGAGGCTGGGCTGCTTGGCCCTCTGCCTTTGCCCCTTCATCTTCCTGAAGTTTTCCTGGGAGACCCAGGGACCCTCCAGCTCCCCTTAGGGGTTGCGGTCTGCAGAGGAGCCAGCTTACAGGATGGGAACTGCTGAAAGGAATTCTTTTCCTTGATTTTATGAACCTCTCCCTCTTCTTCCTCTAATTGTGACCGTTTCCTCTGTCAGCATGTATTCGTGTTTTCTTGGACATTTAACAATTGAAAGAGCTTTTCCCTTTCAGGAACACACATTCAGGCTACTGGTGTTGGTTCGGTTTTTGTTTTGGCTTTCTCTTTTTTTCATCTGCTGCCAATTAATGGGGAATAAAATTGAGCTGGGTTTCTTTGAGAAAAGGAAAAAGCCTGCTGCCATACAATACCTCGCCCTCAGCATTTTGCTATAGAACACAACCTCCAGCCACTAACAGGCCTCATCACCCAGAGCCACTGAACTGTTTTTTTCTTTCTTTTCTCTGGCTTCATTACTGACCATAATGCACCAACCACTTGAGCACTCCGTCCTTGGGTGCAGAATTGTCGAGGGCCTTGCTGGCAGCCTCCCAAAGCAAGATGGCGTCCTCTGAGAGAAAGGAGGCTTTGTGAGGTGGAGGGAGCATAGAGGCATCTGGCAAATGCTCACCTGCTTTCCTGGAGAAAGACTAGGCTCACGGAGCAGCCTTGCCCAGGAAAGTTGTGGCAAAGGCTCCAAGTCTTCAGGAAGGCTGGGCTGTGTGTCTCCCTCACCCCACCCTGGGGTGGCTCTGGGCCGGTCCCCACAGTGGCCAGACCATGAGCAGGAGGGGGTCCACATCCACAGCGGGAGCCCTTGGCAGGTGCTTGGCTTCCACCGCAGGTGTAGACAGAGTCCCTTCTTTAGGCTTTGAACACCAAGATCTGGCTGCTCTCCTAGACACTCCTAGGGAGGCAGCTGATGCCACTTGGCTGAGGACCCAGGCAGAACAGGCAGCCAGGCCTACAATCTGCTGCCACAGACCCAGGACACGGCTGGACCTGGCTGTCGATGCCCAGGAAGGGTGCCGCCTGAATCAGTCGTCAGCCAGCACACACTTCCGGAATCAGTCACCAGCAAAGACCAAATGGGGTAAAGGTTGTGCAGAGGGACCCAGCACAGTCCACAGCCTGAGGTGTGGGAGCACCTTCCAGAACTCCACAGAGGCCCACTCTCAGGCCCTCTCTGGCACCGGGTGGGAGCCCTCCACCCCTCCTTCCCCCTCCTCTTCAAGGCTGTATCACTGCAGCTTAGTACCAGCCACCTGCTGCTTCAAAGGGTTTCCTGTAAAGCTCAGATTCTGTGTGATACACTGTATAAAGATGTATGTTTAATGTGAAGATTTTACTATATAATCGTCTTGTTCAAACACACCTCCTTGAGCATGCATGTTTTATTTCTTTAAAATGCAACCTTGTGCCCTAGCAATCTAATTTGATTGCCTTCTGTATATAAAGGCTGAGAGATTCTGACATCATCCCCCAAAGGTGGATTGCTACGGGAAAAAAGGAACCTCCCTACTTCCTAATTACAAGGAAGATAGAGCCCTAATGAGCTCGTTAAAGGGAAACAAAATTAATTTGTTCAGCAAATATTCACTGAGTGCCTACTGGTCTTCCAGCCTGGTGGATACAGAGGTGAAGAGGACCTAGCCCCTGTCTCAAGAAGTTTCCAGTCTGTGGGGAAAAGCAAATGCACAATTATGGTATGGTAGAAGCCGGTCCAGGATGCTGTGGGAGCCCAGAAGTGGGGGAACTGAATCTGCTTGCAGCAGTCTGGGAAAGTTGGGCATTGGAGGATGAGTAGGAGTTCATTGGGGAGTCAGAGATGAGCATTCCAGGCAGAGATAACAACTGGTTGTTAAGATCATCAGGGAGAGTCAAACAGGCCTGGCGTGGCTTAGTCTGCCATGGTAGGTAGCAAGGCTGCTGGGCCTCCTTGGAGGCAAAAGTGCAGGGCAGGGGGAAGGGCTGTTTGTCTCCTCAAGCCAGCAAGTAATTTTGGGTCCATCTGGAAACTTTGGGGAATGCTGTGCTCCAGGTTTTTGGAGGAGTGAATCCCTGAGAGGGGAGTGGGGCCTGATTCCCAGCATGGGATCTCCCAGTGTTTGCCTGACATCATCATCATCAGACTGACTGAGTGGCCTGGGGGCTGAAGGCAGAGGCTGAGGGAGGGTTGGGGGGTCTGCAGGGCATGCTTGGTCCCTCAAACACACATAAGAGGCTGAGAGGCACAGGTCCCCAGCATGTCCGGAAGCCTGCCCTGGAGTGGACCAAGTGTCCAGCCCCCAGCCCTGTCTATACAGACGCTTGCCAGGAGGCAGACACAAGAGCAGAGCTGAAAGCAGACCCTGCCTGTGCTCCAGAGGGACTCATCTGCCTCACCTGTCCTTCTGTCCCCAGCAGCCCCCTGCCCCCAGTACTCAAGCTTCCGTGCTTGTCTCCTCCTTCCCTTCCCTCAATCCACACTTGGACTCCCAGGTCCCTAGGAACGCCCCACAGGGCGTGCCCGGGCAGCAGCTACTCTGCCTGCACCCATGGAACATCTGTCTGTGTTCTGGGGAGGGCTGGGCCCTGGCACATAGTTCTGAGTTCAACCAGGACCCCAGGGCTGAGGGTCACACCAGTGCTTGGTGGCCAGGAATGTCCTGAAGGAGAAGGAGAAAGGGTCTCTCACCGTCAACACTACTGTTCATGCTCTGGCAGATTTTTATTTCCATTTAAGTTCAGTGTGGTGGACACTGAGCATCAAACAGAGATTGGGGTGAGCTGGTAACCAGAAAGGGGAAGCTGAGCACGGGAAACATCTTCCTTAATCAGCGACTACAGGAAATGGCAAGCAGCCAGATGCCTGCCCTGCTTCATCTCTGCACAGAGACTCAGCAGGGTGGGCCAGAAACAGAGGGGACTGGGGCTAACTAAAGGCCACACAGAAAGTCCATCTCCAAAAGCCTTGGGGTGCTTGAAGGTGGCCATCTCAGAGGGTCCCCAGCCCTTGGCCGGCACAGCTCTGGGAAGATGGGCTGGAGAATTTCTTCTCAGATGGTGTATGAACCAATTCTTTTTTGCCAACTTCCTTCTAAGCAGCAGTGTCCCAGGCCTGCAGTGACCGTGTTAGCTCTGGCTTTGGGGGACAGTTTAACCAGCTAGACTAGGCAGCCAGAAGTCAATAATGTGACGCTCGCTCCCCTATGTGGCTCCTTTTGGCATTGCAGCCAATCCCAGGGAGAAGGAAACAGCCTCCAAGCTACCTGGCTGGGTTACAGAAAGAGAAACTGAGGCCTGGAGAAGGAAGAGGCAGGCAACAGAGGGGTGGATAATGAGTGCTCTGGCAGAGTTATGAACACAGAGGAAGGGACAGAGGAACATCTGAACTGGGCCTCACATGCAGGAAGTAGCGGCATCCCAGGCAGAGAAAACAGCATAAACGAGCCAGGAGGCCCCCTGACTCCCAGTCCAGTGCTCTCTCAACTGCAGGCCACTCTTAAGCTCATTAACTCATGAGGACCGAGAAGGAAGGTCAGGCTGAATTAGAACAGCTCAATACAGAACAATTTTATGCACTTTTTTTTTAAAAAAAGTTACTTTCTGATCATAAAATTCATGTGTTCTTACTGAACCAAATTTGTTCAATAGGAAAATATGAAGAAGAAAATAAAAATTACCCTAAATTCAGAGAAAATCACTGCTAACATTCTGAGGCATTTCCTCAGGCATCTTTTCTATGCATATATACAATTTTTAAAAACAAAATTGGGCTGTGTTTGTATAACTCGATACCCTCCATTTTTCACTTCTCTAACATAGTATTGTGCTTTTTCTTCATGTGATTAAGTCTTTTCCTTTATATTCTTAAATGTAATCCTTTATTTTCATAGCTATATAGTATTCTACCTCAATTTAACTTATTCAATATTCTGTATAAGTAGCACTTCCAGAAATATCTTTACATAGAAATCTCTAAGGAGAAATTCATCCAAGTGGCACCTTAAGGCATTGTATCCTCCAAAGAGACAACAGATTATTATCTCCCACCATCGTGGCTGGGACTGCGCCTAAAGAAAAGCTGCTTGGTTTCATTTGAAGACTTCAAGCAATCTGGTCTTGGCCTAAAATGTGAAGTATAAGATAAGCAGTTTCCTTTTATCAAAGACAGCTTGAGCTCAGGCCCTGGGGTCGGGACGGGAGGCTGCCTGGGCTCTGCTTATAGATGGCCATTTGTCCCGGGATTGGGGGGCTTCTCAGAACATGGGACTCTCAGTGCAAAAACCAGGACAGTCCCAGGCAAACGGGCACAGATGGTCACCCTCGCTGCCACTCCCCACATGACCTTACCAGGCAGCTCCGTCTCACAACCTCACTCCATCCATTTCCAGCTGTGTGACCTGGGCAAGCTGCAAACCTCTCCAAGCTTCCAGCTCCAACCCTGTAAAATGGCTACCTCACAGGGTTATTGCAAAGAGTATGCGCGGTATTTGATTAACACCGGCAACCTTCCGATGAGGGCAAGAAGGTGAGTTTTCCTGGGAAAGGCAGAGGCCGTTGTGGCCAGAGAATTTCGAAGGAAAGAGAAACAGAAGGTAAGGCATCAGGTTCCAGGAAGGCGTCCTTTAGGAGGTGGGAGTGGAGTCCACTTTACAAATAAAAGTTGTTCTAGCTCTTCTGAATCTACTGAAGAAAGGATCAGAGCCCAAGATCCTTTTTCCCTCTGGACAGAAGTCCAGAGTGGCACTCTGAGTTCTCTCCAAACCCCTCCCTCAGCATCTTCTAAAATCCCACCTTTGTTATTTAAATTAATGCTAAGAGTATAGTTATTTTTAAAATAGTCAGCATTAGTTTTGTTATTTGAATTACCACCTTTATCATTTATTTCAATATTTAACCTATTTGTTGTCTTTGTTTAAATATTAAACCTATGCATTGTCTTTATACTTAAATATTAAATATAATTAAATATTAAAAATGTTCATTATATATTGTCTGTCTTCACTCACTAGACTGTAACTAGTATGTAGGCTCCGTATGAGCAGGGATCTAGGAGAGTTCCTGGCACACTATAGGAGCCCAGTGTTTAAGTGATGTTGATGATGATGATGATGAAAACCCATTTATGGAAGGTTTGCTCTGTGTGCCTTTGACCTTGTACATGCATTGGTCTCCCACAGCAAGAGCCCAGCTGAGAAGCCAAGGCTTAGAAAGGCTGTGACAACTAGGGAAAGCAGAAGCTGGATTTAGCAGTTGGGGCCTAGAAGTTGCAGGTTTACAGAACAGTTATGCATACACCACCTGTTCCAGTTTGCTAATGCTGCTGCTGTGCAAAATACCGGAAATGGATTGACTTTTATAA
>PVKY010011430.1:0-12038 GCA_004027775.1 Bradypus variegatus
TTTAAATTTCATAATCAGTTTTCCCAAAGAAAAAGTACTATAAATGGTGATCCTTTACTGTACTATAAGTAGAAGAGAGAATGACAGAAGAAAGAGCAATAAGCAGACTGGTTATCCCTACAGCTGCCATTCACCAGCTATATGACTGGACACGTTTCTTAATCTCTGAGCCTGTTTCCTTCTATCTGTTTTATCTGTATCTACCTAACCTCAGATCAAGAGACAAAAGCTCTCTAAAAAGCACACAGGGCAATCTGTACTTTATTCAGAAAACCTTCACTCAGAGCTATGACAATGCTAGAAGACAGAGACAGAGATACAGGGGTATAAAACACACACACACACACACACACACACACATATGCATACTTCTTCCCCTCAAAATAATAATCTAGTACAAAAGAAAATCACAACACCTTGCTTTAATAGATGAAAGCATCAGCCCATCGGAACCACAGGGGTTAGCGATTAAGGAGGGCTGAGCCAAGACCCTGTGGGTGGCCACCTGGGAACACAGGCAAAAAGATACATCTAATCTAATCAGAGGGATAAGGTGATAGATTATAGAACAAGAAATATATTAAGATAGCATTATATTTGCAAAAAAATACATATATTAGAAAACTGTTACATGTTCCTTTATTCAGTTGTACATGCTGTTCTCTTCTCTCTGCCCAATAATGCCAGTCTCTAAAACTGAAAACATATACTACTAGCAAACAATCAGGCTTGGTATCTGCTGAAGGAAAAAGGAGAAAACAGAGCCTGGACATCTCAAGCAGACAAGCCACTTAGAATCCTGTCAGTCAAAGTGTGTCCACAGACCAGCAACATCTGCAACACAAGGAAAATTTTTAGAAATACTCTATTCTGAATTCCAGACCGACTGACTCAGAATCTGCATTTTTAAAAGGTCCCCAGATGATACATATGCTTACTCAAGTTTGAAGAAGCACTGATGTAAGGATCTACTAGTTGATTTATTGAGATCCTTAACTCAACCAAGCTGTGAGTTACTAGATGTAATTTTATAATTAAAAAAAAAATTGTTTCAGAAGATGGAGCTAAAAAGAGAAAGACATTTTACAGAATTCTGTAAAACAGACAGGCTCTGTAGGAAAATCAAACAGCTGCCATTAGTAAAACACCTCTTATGCTATTTCCTCAACCTTTCCAGATCAGGCATCTTATTACCCAAATACTGTTCCCACAAATCCTGTTTTTCCCTAAAGTTCTGCCCCTAAAAATACCCTTTTCTCCTATAGTACTAAAAATAGATCAGAAGAGAATAGGGGGCCTCAGAAAAGGAAAAGCTGAGGGTTAATAACCCATTTTATATTTTTTATCCAGGGTCAGCATTTTCAAACTTTCAACTAAGTGCAAACATCTGAGGAGTTTTCCCTCATGTGACCTGGAAAATTCTTTGCTGGGAGTGGAGGAAGAGGACAAAGAACTGCCCCCAGAACAGCTTGAGCCAACTGTGATTTGAAGCTAGTTTTGAGTAAATCCAATTATCTACGATTTTTTTGTCATCCATACCCAGAAGTGTACAAACAAACTTAATAGGAAATCCAAATTCATTTTCTCCCCTCACTGTCTCTGGTAACAGTATAGCACTTTAGTTAAGTGACCACAAAACAGTCCTAAGTAGAAACACATTTTTCCCCAAAACCAATGAAACCCGTCCCTAAGTGATAAAAGGTCAACTATACATACTTCATAACAGACTTTGCAAAATAAATTCCAATGTAATTAAGTAGTAACATATATATTTCCAGTCTTGCTCTTTACAAATTGGCCAGATTTATCTGGATACGAGATAGGAAGTTATATTATTCATATATATGCTTAACACTCCTCTTCGCAAGGTTTAAATAACTTGGACCATAAATTTGAACATATCAGGTGTCTCCTGAAAGAAAAAAATAAAGCTGAAATGTTAAAGAATTATGGAGCCCACATACAACTCCTAGACAAATTTCCACCATGTGGTAAGAGGAGATCAGAAAGAGTCACCAAGATCCAAACACTGCGGAATCCTTAATTCACTGAAAAGTTTCACAAAATTGTATGTTAAAAGTTATCCATTTCTTAATTCCCAAATATACTTCAATACATTTTCTGTTCATACAGTGTGGATGTAAGTAGGGCACAAGAATGAATAATCAAAAGTAACCTTAGTTCTCCTCCTGATGATTAGCATAAGATAACATCTTCAAAATTAACTTTGATATATTTCAAACACAAAAAAAGATATAAAAACATAACAAATGCCTATGCACCCATTACCCAGTCTAAGACATAAAACATTCCCAAAATAGTTAAATCCCTTGATGTACTGCCCCTAATTGCACTCCACTTCCTTCAGCTTAAAATTATACATTCTCTTGAATTTGGTATTTATCATTACCATGTATTTATATACTTTCACCACACGTACTTATTTCTAAACCAGAGTCTCAAATGGGGACAAGTTTGCACCCCAGAGAACATCTGGCAATGTCTGGAGATGATTTTGGTTGTCATGACTGGGGAGAGAGATATACAGCATCTAGTGGGTAGAGGCCAGTCATGCTGCTAAAAAACCTACAATGCACACAACATCCCTCCACAACAAGACAAAAAATTTCAATAGTGCCAAGTTTGAGAAACCCTGCCCTTAACAATATACAATATTATTTTACATTTTAACATACCATGGATTTTCTTTTGCCACTTGCTTTATTTGCTTACCATTAACCTCTTCTGTACAAGTCTACTATACAAACTCACTCATACAAAAAGAAAAATATATATTCACTAGGCATTCATTTATCCATCCTCCTGTTAATGGACATTAAGTTTTTCCCATGTTTTGCTTTACATACAACACTCCTATGAGCATTCTATGTCAACCTTTTTGTGCTCAGTAAAAGAGACTCTAGGGCAGTGATTTCCAAAGTGTGGTCCTTGAATCCGTTAAGGAAATTCCTAAGATCCTTTCAGGGACTTCCTGGATCAAAAGTATTTTCCTAATAATACTAAAATATTATTTGCCTTTTTCATGTTGCCTTGCACTGATAATACAAAAAACAGTGGGTAAAACTGCTGGTGACTGAGCCAAGTTATCATAGTTAATGAGATATATTACTCTCATATACTTCCTGATATGATGCACTAAGGGTAAAACATCATTTCTATGGTATTGAAGCCAAAAATACATCACCTAAATTTAATCATAGGGAACAGACAAACCCAATTTGTGAGATATTCTATACAATTATTGGTCAGTACTCTTTAAAAGTGTCAAGGTCTTGAAAGACAAAGAAACTGAGGAACTGTCCCAGATCAGAGGAGACTAAGACATGACAACTAAATGCAACAGGTGATCCTAGATTAGGTCCTGGACCAGAAAAAGGCCATTCGTAGGACAAATGGTGAAATTTGAATATAGTCTATAATATATTAATTTATAGCTTTATATCAATGCTAATTTATGGATTTGATAATTGTAAGATGGTAACATTTGAACAGGAAGGGTGAAAGTCCAAAGGGAACTCTTTTTCCTAGTTTTGCAATTTTTTTTGAAAGTGTGAAATTATGTCAAAATGCAAAGTTAAAAAGTTTTTAAATTTTAATATTCTGCAAATAAATATCAAGTACGATAGAGGAAAGTACTGCATATCATCATTGAATAAATCTTGCAAAATGAAATAAAATGACAATGGACACCAATTACTAAATATTTTGAAGAGAAAAAGAGGAAAAAAAAAACCAAAAACCCAAAACTGAAAGTAGTATTACAGCCCGAGGGCAAAACCAGAGCCAAGAACTTGTGATTTGTTTGATTCTGGGGGGAAAAAAATTAAAAACAAAAATCCAAACTGAAGAAATTAAACCACAGAAATCAAAGTAAATTTTTGACAAGCATTTCATACGGAGGACGGCTATCCTGCATCAAGAAATGCTTTAAAAATGTTTGCTAAAAGAATCAAGATGAACAAGATGAACACAACATATAATGTGGAAAATTATCTTGTAAATTAAACTAAGATTCTAAGACAACTATGCTTGAAAACGCTTTTATATTAAGATAATGAAACTATTAATATGACAAAAAATATAGTCTATATTAGGAAACATAAAGACAACAGAGATGTCCCTAAAATCATAGCAGTACGGGATCTGTTACTTTACTCACCCTAGAAAAACATTTAAATTTCCCTATAAACCTACACAATCACCAACCCCAAGAACTCCTCCAAATGGTTTAGTTGTGGCCAGACATTAGCTTATGATAGCATGATAATAAATGCCACATACACTGCTGCTAGGACAGTAAACTGATAAAATGCTTCAGAGGGCAGTTAATCAACATATATCAACATTTTAAATGTGTACCCTTTGAGGCTGCCATTCCACTTCTTCAGAAGTACTCAACACACTGGCACAAGGACATCCGTATAAGGATATATTCACTGCCTCATTGTTTGTAAATTAGACCTGAAGCAATATAAAAGCCCATCAATAAAGTATTAGTAAAATAAACCACTATATCCAGTTCCAGGACTACTACGCAGCCACAAAAGAATAACGTAGACCCATATGTGCTAACATGGAACAATCACCAATTTGTGTTAAGTGAGACAACGGTGCAGAAGAGTGAATACAGTTTATTACCATTTATGCTTTTAAAAGGGAGTAGATTTACAGCATATTCGCATATATGCTTGCAATGCATAATTATTCTTCAAGAATACACAAGAAACTGGTAACCATAGCTGCCCCTTTGGTTCTGTTGCATCTTTTTTTTTTCCTTTTGGCATGCACATACACCTTTTTCAATGTTTAAAAAGTTGGTTATAAAAGAAATACAAATTTATTAATTCTCTTTTCAAAATCTGAGTTGGTTTGTGTTAATTCCTTCACAACTTATTCCTGCTGACAATAACTATGAACCCATTTCAAGATTGGTTGGCTTTGTCACACAATCATAATGCCTTAGAAGCAACTAAATTAGGCCTTCTGAAATGCGTCAAACTTTAAATTTGATCTATTTTCTACTGAATATGATCTATTTTCTACTGAATAGACTATCAAAGGTAAATCTATTTGAAAATGAATGCGATTAAAATAAACTAGATATTTATGTTGTGAAAACTAGCCTTCATTTTAACATCTAAAAATTGCAGAGTCAATAGCAAACAGACCCCTAAAATTTAGAGAATCAAGGACACTGACTCACTGGTGGGTGAATGGATAATTCTGATGTCTTAAATATGAGACAGGATATTAAAAAAGGACTATCTGGAGTTCTCTTTGCCCGTCTTCCACAAAAAATGGTTCAACAGCTTAAACTACTTTACTCTGATATAAGGATATAAAATTAAACTAAGATGAAAAATAATTTCACAGTGTTCCAAGCTCACCAAGTCATTCTATAAGTCATCATATGTTACAGGTTTTTTTTTTTCCTAAAAAAAAGCTTTCACAACAAATCTTAGGTATCAACGGCCTCTCGGCGACTACAACCAGTCAACTGAGCACCATATGGCACGGGAAGCCTCCTTTCAGACAGTTATCACTTGGTGGCCGATTAATTTCAATGCTTATTAGTCTCTAGACCCCTTCCCTGGAGGAGGGCATGGGGGTGGGACAGCGTTTGCAGCCTTCCCGGTGCTTTGTGCCTTTCAAGCCTGAATGCATCCCGGTGATGATGCTGCCACCATTTCCCTTGGGGAGGTCTTTTGGTCTCTTCCGCAAGTTTTTGTTTCCCAGGTATTGTGCCTAAAATTCCTTTCGGATCTTTCCGTTTCCGCTCACTCCGGTGGGGCGCAGCTGGCGAGGCGTTCTACCCCCAACCTCGCACCCGCGACGACGACGCCCTGCCCCGTTGCCCCTTCCCCCACGCGCTCAGGCTACGGCTAGGGGGCCGCGACTTACCGGTGGGCGCGCTGTCCAGGATACGCAGGTCGTAGGCCCCGGAGCAGCGGTAGTTGGCGGCGGTGCCGTTGTCCCACACCACCACCACCTCCTCGGGGCTCTCGAAGCTCCGGACAGTGCCCACATGGCCCTCGCCACCGTCTTGCTTCCCCCACTTCCAGTCCGGGCCGCGCACTACCCGGGCCCCGACCCCTTCCACCATCACCCGGTTATTGCGGGAGTTACTCATCGGGGCCCGGACGCTGGGCTCCGCCGCTGCTGCCGCTGGGGGACCCGTGAATGAGTTGGGCCCGGGCCTGACTCTAGGCGCCGGCGGGGGCGGCAGCGAACCCCGGGATACGTAAGAATAGCTCACCGGGGCGGCGGCGCGCTCCCCGCGGAGCCCAGAGCCGCTCCGCAGCCGTCGCCGCCGCCGCTGCAACCCCTGCTCGGACTGGAGCCGGGACCGCCGCGGCTCGAGGGGAGGGGGGCGGGGGCGGGGGCTCCCCCGCTTCCTCCGGGCTCCGCGGCCGGGCTACAGCGACGGCCTCCAGGAACCCACGCTATCGGCCAGCCGGGAGCGCGGGGAGCGCGGGGGGCCGGGGGAGGCTGGCCCGGGGGCAGCGGCGGGGGCGGCGGCGAGCAAACTTAAGTGCCGGCCTCTCTCCTCCCCCGGCCCCTCGCTCCGGGCTGGGCGCCCGAGCGCCGACGCCGCCTCCTCCTCTGCGGGCAGCGGTGGTACCTCTCGGCGTCCGGAGAGCGCCCGAGCCCAGGCACCCCCTTCTCTCAGTCCCCGCGCGCGCCTCCGCGCTCCGCCCAGCCACAGAGTCCCCGCCGGGCGAGAGCGGCTCCACATCCGGGTACTGACGCACCCAAGGCCCGAGACAACACCTTCTCTGAGCGAGTAGGAGGGGGATCCTCCAGCAATAATAGGGTGGAAAGGGTTTTGGAGAGGCGTGCGACTGGGGAAAGAAAGGCAAAGAAAACCGATCCCTAAGCGTCAATCCAGTGCCCAACGAAATTGCGCATGTGCGCGGCCCGGAAACGAGGATAAGGAGCACAGTCCCACCCCCGGGGCGGCAGAGGGGCGGAGCCCAGGAGTTGCCAATCAGCGGTACGGCGCTCCCATTGGTTGTGAGGAAAGAGGCGGGGAAAATAACTCCGCCTGGCTGGCCTGGAGGTGGAGATGTTGCCCGGGCGATGAGGCTGAGTAGCTATGCTGAGGTCATGAAATTTCGTTAAGTTTTACGGTACCTAGATGTACTGACTATGAATTTGGTATTCCATATGGTTTTAGTCCTTTTTTAACGGGGCAGGGAATAGGACAGACCATAGGATAGATCAAGGATGATCTGTATTTTTGTATGTGTAAATCGAAAACCTTTCAAACCAGAGTGGGTGGTTAGTGATGTATTTTTAAACTGAGCAGAATGGTACTGAATGATGTCAGCAAGGCTTAAACCCTTTGGAAGGTTTGTTTTGGCTTCGTGCGGAGTCAGGCCGGTAAGTAGGCGCCAAACAACACCAACTCCTGGAAAAGATGGTTTATAAGTATCTTGCCCATTGGTAACTGCCCCCACCCACAACGTAATTCAGGCCTAACTGTAAAATGCAACCTTGAAAGGAAGATAAAAGGCCTGTCCTAGTGGGTCCTGGCTGCTACTACTTAAATGGCATTATGGTGTGTATGGTGTGTAGGGTTTTAAACCATTATTAGCACAAACTATTGCTTTCCCTAAGAGTTATGGTAGGAGGGAATATTCCAGCAAGGCAAGTACAGGCATAACTCGTTTTATTGCCTTCACAGATACTACATATTTACAAATTGAAAATTTGTGGCAACACTGCATGAGCAAGTCTACTGACACCATTTTTCCTACAACATAGGCTCACATCATGTCTCTGTGTCACATTTTAATTAAGGTATGTACATTTATTTTAGACATAATGCTATTGTGCACTTAATAGACCACAGTATAGTGTAAACATAACTATTATATGCACTGGGAAACCAAAAAATTTGTGTGACTCGCTTTATTGCATGGTTCTGGAAATGAACCCACAATATCTCCTGCAGTCTCTCTGGGGGAGAATTTGAATTAATAAAATGATTTTTTTTTAATTTAGAATAAAACATAGCCACTGTTAAAGAGTTATACTTGTGGTTTATTGTAAACTGATTCAAGGAAAGGCCAACTGAGATGTCAGACCCTTAACACTGTCACCTTGCATTTTTTTTTTAGTTTTTAATGCATTTTTATTGTGAATTTTCACATATATATACATAGTGATAACTTTCAAAGTATGATTTAACAAGTAGTTAAAGAGCAAATCTCAAAGAATGTTATGGGTCACAGCTCCACAATCTCAGTTATTTCCATTATTGTGAAATACAACATATATACAGAAAGGTGTTAACTTTCAGAGTGCAGCTCAACAAGCAGTTATATAGGTAATTTCAAAAAATGTTATGGGTTACAGTTCCACAGTTTCAGTTCTTTCCTTATTGTGAAATGTAGGGTATGTAGAGAAAGGTGAAAACTTTCAAAGCACGGTTCAATGAATAGCTATAGAGCAAATTTCAAAGAATGTTATAGGTTACAGTTCTACCATTTCAGTTATTTCCCTCTAGCTATTCTAATACCCTAGCATCTAAATATAAAGTTTTAGTATTCGTAATCCTTTGATAAATCCTGTCTTGTCTGTTGCTATCCCCTCCTTTCATTTAATCATTTTCTCAGTCTTCAGGGGTATCCAGGCAGCAACCATCCCAACCTGTCCATATTGAAAGGGGGTGTTGACAGTTTGGGGAAGGAGGCTGTATCTGATTGTTGTTCTTTAAGAGGCTGTTGCCTCTGGGTTTTAGGCCTTGTCTGGCATAGGAACGCTCTGGTGGATTTATGTTTCTGAGAAATAAAACTTAGTGAGTGAATCTTTTAAAGAATCTCAGATAGGGACCTAGGTATTTCAGGACTACTGTTGGTAAGGGGATGGCATACTGTGACCATTTGGGAGCTTGCATAAGAGAAACCTCCAGGATAGCCTCTCAACTCTGTTTGAGAAATGCATTATTTTTAATGGTCCTTTAGATTTGGATAGCTAATATTTTATTTTGGATCTTTGCATTTATGTTTTTAAATGAAATTGCCTTATTTTTCATTTGTAATCTAATTTTTTAAATTACATTCAGTTTTATTGAAATATATTCACATACCATGCAATCATCCATGGTGTACAGTCAACTGTTCACAGTACCATCATAAAGTTATGCATTCATCACCCCAATCTATTTTTGAACATTTTCCTTACACCAGAAAGAATCAGAATAAGAAAAATAAAAATAAAAAAGAACACCCAAATCATCCCCCCCACCCCACCCTATTTTTCATTTAGTTTTTTGTCCCCATTTTTCTACTTATCCATCCATAAACTGGATAAACTGAGTGTGATCCACAGGTTTTCATAATCACACTATCACCCCTTATGAGCTACTTTGTTATACAATCGTCTTCAAGAGTCCAGGCTACTGGGTTGGAGTTTTGATAGCTTGAGGTATTTACTTCTAGTTATTCCAATAAATTAAAACCTAAAAAGTGTTATCTGTATAGTGCATAAGAATGCCCACCAGAGTGACCTCTTGACTCCATTTGAAATCTCTCAGCCACTGAAACTTTATTTTGTTTCATTTCACATCCTCCTTGTCACCTTGCATTTTGCATCAAATATACCAACAATGGCTTTTAACATGTTTAATTTTGCTTGGCTCATAGAGAGGTTTTATACATACTGTGACATAGCCTAATATTAACATGGCTTTTGTTTTTAATATCAGAGATTACTTACAATAATTGTGAATTGTATTTGCCCTTATATGAAGATCTATACTTCTTTTTTAATGGAAATGGATCTTAAACGGTGACCTAGCCCAGTGGTTTTCTTTCCTCTTTTTTCTTTTGACCCCCCACCGCCCCAAACCCATTTTTCTTACTCAGTACATTTGTCTATAAACGGAACTAGCTATCTTAGATGAAGCTGTATAGCAAGGCTGGTGGCCTTCTATAGTCTTCCCTTCCTCCTACCTTTGCAAGGGCTCTATAGAAGCTCATCAAAACCTCTAGAGTACCAGTGAGCATGAGTATGAAAGCCTCAAATTAGCCCAGTCCCCATAATTGAGAGAAAGAAAATGAAGCCAAGAATGATTAACTAACTTGTCCAGGATTACAGAGAAAGTTCAGAGATGAGCTACGACAGTAACCCAGTGTGGTAGTTTGAAGCTGTTATATATCCCAGAAAAGGCCATGTTCTTTTAGTCCATTCCTGTGGGTACAGATATATTGTGGGTGGGAACTTTTGGTTGGGTTCATTCAATTGAGATGTGACCCATTCAAGGTGAGTTTAATCCTTTTACTGGAGTCCTTTTTGAGAAGATAAGAGATGAAACCAGCTTATAGGAAAAAAAAACCTGGAGGAGCTGAGAAAGCCACTGAAGCCAGGAGCTGAAAGCAATGAAACCTGGGAGAGAAGAACCATGAGACGCCGGCCATGTGCCTTGCTTGCTATCTGACAGAGGAAACCCTGATGCCAGCAGCCTGTCTTCAGAGAAGGTATCCTGTTGGTGCCTTAATTGGGATATTTTCATAACCTTGGAACTGTACATTTGTAAACTAATAAATCCTCATTGCAAAAGCTGGTCCATTTCTGATATATTGCATTTCATCAGCTTTAGCAACCCAGAACAGATTTTGGTACCAGAAGTCAGGTGCTATGATTTGCAGATACCAAAAATGCTGGAATGGCTTTATAACTGGATAAGGGAAGATTCTGGAAGAATTGTGAGAGCTTGATAGGAAAGGCCTATATTGCTTTGAAGAGACTATTGGCCGAAATATGGATGCTAAAGTTACTTCTGATGAGGCCTTAGACAGAAATGATGACAGTGTCATTGCAAACTGGAAGAAAGGTGACCCTTGTTTTAAGGTGGCATAAAATTTGGCAAAATTGAGTCCTCGTGTCAGATGGAGGGCAAAATTTGAGAGTGATGAGCTTGGAGCTTGGATATTTAGCCAAGAGATTTCCAAATTAAATGTGGAAAGTACAGCCTGGCTTTTCCTTGCAGCATATAGTAAAAGGTGAGATGAAAGGGATAAGCTTAGAACTGAACTCTTGGGTACAAAGAAATGAGAAGTTGATGGTTTGGAAAATTCTGAGTTTCCAGACAGCAAGTCCCCAGAGAATAGTGCCCCATGTGAGGATTTAACCCTTCAGCCATTTTAGTTTGAGTCAGGTTTGGAAATGCAGTTATTCTGGAAGGATTTGTGGAAAGTCCTATTGTCTAAGGGTTGGGACCCCTGTGTGTTACATGCAAAAGCAACAAGCTTTTTTTGTGAGATCTGTATGAATGGAACCACTGCGAGCCAGGACTAAAAGGGACAGGAAAGGGACAGAATGGAGGAAAAATGCCTTCCAAGGCAGAACCATGGAAGCTGAGGTCTGGAGCGAAGGCACCTCGGGTCAGGAGAGCAGACCCACCTGTGCACATGGAGAGGGCAAATTTTCCCCAGAGCTTGCAGAGGGCAGGCCTTCCACCCCATTGTTCAGGAAGAGTGCTGTTGCCCAGGCTTCAGAGACTGTGGAACACATTCCCTGGAGATTGGGGACAGTCCGACTGCCACCCTGATGCTTGAGGAAGATGGGGCCTAGCATTCTGCTACTGCCCCAATGCTTGAAGAAGGTGGAGCCAAGAGCAGAGCTATCACCCCAATGTTTAGAGATGTTGGAGCCCTCACCCCAGTGTTTGGAGATAGCAGGGTCACTGTGTAAGTCCTTGGAAAGGCAGGACTGCTGTTCTATCAAGCCCCAAGGAAAAAAGTATTTTTCTATAGGCTACTCTCAGATCATGAAATCTAATGAAGTATGGCCTGCAGGTTTTCGAAATTCTTTGGGTCCAGTGACCCCTGTTTTCCTTTCAATTTTTCCCTATGGAAATGTGAACATTCACTCGATGACTGACCCTCTTTGTATATTGGAAGCAGATAATTTGTTCCAGGTTTTACAGGTTCACAACTGGAGGAGAATTTTGCCCCAGGACAGACTACACCTATTCTGGTTTGCTAATGCTGCTGGAATGCAAAACACCA
>PVKY010011431.1:0-12048 GCA_004027775.1 Bradypus variegatus
TGGACCAACAGAGTAGCATCCCCTGGGAGTCTGTTAGAAATGCAGAATCTCAGGCCAAAACCCAGACCTACTGAATCAGATTCTGCATTTTAATAGGAAACCCACAGTGACTGGTGTACACATTCAAATTTGAGGCTTATGCCCTACATCCCTCCCGCTATCTGAATAAGTTCTAACCGATGTGCATGTCCAACCTAGTCACACACCTTTTGGTGCCAAGGCCCTGAAGAAACAGCACGATGCTTTCAATAGCCCCAATCCATGCTCAGCAGCCAGCCTGAGGCTCAGGGTGAACCTTTGCTTTAATGAGTTATTCATTTCAAACTGCACATTAAAATAAACCTTCCCAATAAACTGAAAAAGACACAACTCTGGCCTCTATAATTCTGGGGTATAAAATACTCCCCTCTTTTTTACAGAGTCATGACCCCTGCTTCCCTTTTCCAAAGCCCATCCAAAGACATCAAACAGCCCAAAGAAAACAAGCAATTTCTTCCTGTTGGCCAAGCTTCAAGTTATCAGGCAGATTTCACACTGTAGCTTGACCTCATTAATCCAAGGCCTATCACATTGCTGTAAATGTCAGTGGAAAAATAGCCATTCAGTGGGTTTCCTTCATTCCACCAGAAAGGGAAAAAACAGGAAACTGACAGCAGCTGCGCCCCAGCTTGGCAAATCCCAAGGCCCCAGCTGACAGGGTGTTTCTTGTCAGCACCCACATTCCCCTGCCCCAGCCAACTTGTCCTGCTGAAGGTGGGTTCTGTATCTATATGAGCAAAATGCAATAGTGACTGAAGCAACAATTCAGATAATTTGGGTCTCCAAGCACCTGCCTGGGAAGAAAAATAGAGAGCTTGGTCTGACTTCCTTTGGCCTGAAATACCTACAGGTTGTTCATCGTCCAGGCTCACCTACATCTCTTCTGCCCATTCATACTGTTCCACAAACCAAAAACCTCTGGGATTCCAGGGGATAAAAGGCTTTCCAAGTCCTCATTCATCCCTTCAGTGTATATGGATTGTCTCCTGTGTGCTGGGCATTGTGTTGGGCACTGGGACACAGGGACACAGTGCTGAATGAATGAAACACGGCCACTGACCTTACAGGGCATATGGGCCAGTGCAGCATTTCTCAACCTGGCACTATGGACATTTGGGGCCTAATTCTTCACTGAACTGGGCTGTTCTGTGCATTGTAGGATATTTAGCAGCATCCCTGGCCTCTACCCACTAGATGCCAGTAGCACCCCCATCCCCAGTTGTGACAATCAAAAATGTCTCTAGACAATGCCAAATTCCCTTGGGGGGGGCAAATTCACCCCCAGCTGAGCACCACTAGTTTAGCAGGTGAGGCAGAAGACTAAAAGAGTAATGACTACAAATGACTATATAATCACAGCTACATCCATACCATTGTCTACCACTTGGAAGGTGGGCATTTTACATACTACAAATCCTTAACATAAGTCCCAATTTTACGTATATATGTGCATATGTATATACTTATAAATATATATACATATTTATGTATTTTCCCCCAGATAAAGAAATTGAGGCTCAAGGACGTGAAGAAATTGCCCAAAGGCCGCAACGCTAGTGGAAGGCCCTAGTCCTAAACTCCCACAAAAGAATAAATTCAAAGATTTGTTTTGAGGTCTTCTGTAAACAAGGAGGGTCACTGGTGATCATCTGAACAGTCATCCTGAAAGACTCATTCTTCCTGGGGCCCCTGTGGAGCTCAGCTACCACCTGCCACATCAATCAAGCTGCAAACTGCCTGCATCAAGGCACGTTTGTGGGGCACTTATGGGTAGAGGAATGCAGGCCTCAGACTCCAAGGCATCCACAAATGTTCCCTCCCCCTGTAAGCGCCTACACACATGACCTCCCCCCAAAATCAGGGCAGGGAGGCAAAGGGGCAGTGCGCAAGCACCCAGAGCTCACCCCACTGTGACCCCATCTCCAGGGTGCCTATTGCCTGGCACCCAAGGGTACACAGGGTGAAAGTCAGACATTCTACAGTCAGCTTTAGACACTGACGAGGAGCACCACGAGGGAGGTGGCACAGTACAGCACATGGCCTCTTTGGAGACCCATAGGCATAAGTTCCTGCTACTTAGAGCTGCATGCCCTTCAGCAAATCACCTTACCTTCCGTGCCTCAGTTTCCTCCTCTGTGAAATGGGGATAAGTTCACCTAGTTCAATGAATTGGGTATGAGGATTCATGGCGATACAAGTAAAGCTTTCAGACAGTGACTATCATCCAGAAAAGCACTTGGTGGAATATTATGATCAGTCAGGGAGCCAGGTCAAGGTGATTTCTCCGCCCATACCCCCTTCCTTCAAATGAGAAACTGAGTCCCAGGAAAAGAGAAATAGGTGCAAAGACAGAAACAGCATCTCAGGAAGATGGAAGAAACTTAGGACCCAGGTTCTTCTCAGGAAGAGGGAGAGGGGGTTAATGCAATGGCAACGAGTACAGGCCAGCCCTTCCTGCCATGCAGGATCCTGAACTTCCTCAGGTGCTGCAATCAGACAACCATGCTCAGAAGGCTGCGCCTCACAAGTCTGCAGAGCTGCCCACCTTGGGTCATGAGTATTCAACCATTCGGGCCCCTGGCCGGATGGCCTCTGGCCCCTGCCTCAGTCAGCTCCTGCCCACTGCTCCCTAAGACGCCAGGCAGCTGACAGCCTCTGCACTTCTGCACAAGCTGTTCTCTCTTCCCGGGATGCCCTCCCCTCTATTACCTGCTACCCAGAAAATTGTCCCTGAAGGGCTCAAAGGTACTCCCACAGCAATTTTTCCCCCACCTGTAATTGGCAATAACAGAATAATCACAATAGCAACTAATATTTGCAAGCTCTTAATATCTAGAAGGTCCTGAGCTAACTGTTTTCCCTGCATTGTCTCATTTTTCTCTCCACAATACCTCCACAGGTAGGCAGATTATCTACTGCAGAGGGAAGTCATTTGTCCATCACCACCCAGCTGCAAGGGAGCGATCAGGAGTCGAACCTGTCAGAGTCCACCTGTTGAACCACTGCTCCTCACTCCCTTGCTGTTCTTGAAGCTCTTCCCAGTGTCCTCATTACCTGTTCCCAGGCTGTCTCTCCCCCAAAGAGTAAGATTCCCTGAGAAATGCCTTATTCATCTCGAAATCCCTCACTAAGCAGGTCTGGGACAGGGTAAAAATCTGTTGAATGAATCAACAAATCCTGAAAGATGGCAGCCAGCTGAGAAAGGCTAAGCTCACAGCCTCCCTAAGAACAGGCCTATGCCAGACTCAAATTCCCAGGAGTCAGGCTCCCCACACTGAGAGGCTTTCCCTGTCCTGGTAGCCAGGCAAAGAAGCCCCAGGATCTGATACCCCCAAAGTGGGGGAGCACCCAGCACAGAGGAGGGAATGGTGATGACACTGATGACCGTTTCTTGCATTCCTGCCCACACCAGGGGCTCTGCTAGCACTTCCAATGCATTATGTTCTCACAGAGCCTTGCAACTCCATGAAATAGGTATTTTTATTATTGCCATTTTACAGATGAAAAAAACCAGAGCTCAGAGAGAGTAAATAATTTACTCAGGGTCACAGAGCTTTTACACGTAGAGCTATGATTTGGACTAGGCCTGTCTGACTCCCTTGCTCTTCATTACTTGTATGTTTCTGTAAGAGATGGGCTTGTCCGAGCCTCCTGCAGCCCAGCCTCCAAATGTTCTTGAAACAAAGAAGGGCCTCCTGGCTTCTGCTGGTACGATACTGGTTGGGACCCACTGTCCAACAAGGTCTGGAGGGGTGTCCTGGGCAGGCCCAGCATAGTGCATAAATCCAGGGATGTGCCTTCTGCAATCTGCACAGCCAGGCAGGCTGCAGCCTCTTGGGTCGGAGAACATTCACTCTGGATATGGAGCTAGTTTGGGGAAGAACCTGGGTCCTAAGTTTCCAGAGAGTCCAAACAGGCACTGCAGAAAGGTTCTTGCCTCAGGTAAAAAACCATCTCCCTGTGTCAGCATCCTCTTTGTCCTGTGGCTCAGACTCCTGAACAGACTTAATAGCTAGATTAGAATTTAACTTCTACCCCAACATCAATTACCAAAGAGAACAAAGTCTGAGTGTGTGTTGGGCCCTGCCTGCAACGTCCTTCCAGGACAGGGGAAATCCAGAGGGCACTGGGATGCACGAAACCCTGACACAGGAACCAAAGAACATGCAGGGGGTGTCCGGGTGTGTGCCCCGAGGGGAGGAGGCCAAAAGAGTAGTAGGCAGGAAGTGATCTGAAGAAAGATCTTCCAGAGGTTGGAAAGAGCTGGGGACAGGGGCGAGGTCAGGAAGGTTCCAGGGTAATAAGACACTGTTAGACCCCAGAGGACAGGAAGTTGCAAAGCTGAAGGTGCAGAGTAGTCCGGTTGACAGCTTGCCCCCAGCACCCCAGGATTCAGACAGAGAAGGTGGGGTTTGGGTGGCAGGTGGGAGAGAAGGGGCTAGAGGATTTGCGTGGGAAGGCCCTATGAGCAGGCAGAGAGCTGAAAGGATTCACCGGCTCCCACGGGCCTCCTGCAAGCTGGCTCCTGATGACACAACTGAAGGAAGAAGATGTGGAAACTCCCAGGGCCTTTGCAGAACCACCCTGGGCTTCAGCTCTTGCTGGGATCTAAAAGAGGAGAACTGGCCCCACTCAAAACCAATATTAAAAGCAGCCTGACACTACCCAGGAGCCTCCATCCTGCCACCTCAACTGCACCAAACACCTGCCTCTCAGTGAACTCTCCCCACAGCCTGGCTACTGGCCCCATTTCTTAGTGAGGCAACTGAGGCTCTGACAGCCGTGTCTTGCCCGGCAGACAGCTGGTAAGTGGTTAAGCCAGAAAGCTTTCCTCCCAGCCTAGGTGGAGGCCTCCCAGATGCAGGGTTTTTCTGCAGCCACAGGAAATGGGAGGGCACACGGGGAAGTTCCCCGGCCGGCTGAGGAGTGGAACGACAGGCCCCTTCCAGAGAAGACCCCGCGGGAAAGGGCTCCTGGTACTTCAGGGCCGGGACTCCTCCATAGAGGGCGATTCAGCGGCAACACCTGGTGCTCGGAGCCGCAGGGAGCTAGTGGGCGCTTCTGACAGCGAGAACAGGGGCCCATTATGTGGCATCCAATCACATGGGTGCGCAAGCAGCTTGGCTTTCGGTTCTGAGAAGCGTTTATGCCGCCGCGTCTCTCTGCCTCGGCTCTCGAGACGTCCGGGAAGCCGTGGGTTCCAGGCCTTGCGCGCAGCGGCGACGCAGCGCTTGGCTCCCGGGAGGTCCGGATTCAAAGTTCGGCTGGGCTCAATTACCCACCCGGGGCTGGGAGGTGCATCATAAGCATCTCCAGTGAAGCCAGTGCCGGCTAGGGGTGGGGAGGGGGGCGGGGAGGCTGTCTGCATCAGGGAAGGAGGCGAGCAGCGAGCGCCTCCCCATCCCTGCTCTCCACGCGGCGCGATCCGGGCAGCTGAGCTTGGGATCTCCGGGTGACCTTGGGGAGACCCCTCTGCGCGACCTCTCTGGGCAGACTGCACAGCTGGTGCCCATCCCATGCGCTCGGGGGCGCTCCTCCCAGCCGGAGCCCATGAGTGGGACTCGCCAGGAGGGGAGCGCTACGTAGCGTGGGGCACCCAGCCGCCGGCGCACGGCGGCCCTTTGGAGAGGCCGAATGCACCTCTCCCAGGGAACAACCATGTAGGCATTGTCAGCCGGATCCGGCGGCGGGGCGGGGCTGCACGCGGGAGCCTGCCCTGGGGACCTTTCCCGCTCAGGTAGGAGCGCTCCCGGCGCCCAGGAGCTGCCTGCAGGGGCGAAGCGCGGCGAAGGCGCAGCCACGCGAGGGGGTGGTGTTCCCGTGCCCCGCCGGGAGGCTGGGCGCTGGGGTTTTGGTGCCGGCTGTGGCTCCCACCGCCCGGCACTGCGCCCCCAGCAAACCTCGACCCATGAGTCCAGAACCGCCGAGGACCCCCACGTCCCGCCCCAATATCGCGCCACCGAGGCCCCAGCCAACAACCTGTCAATGCTCCCCCTACCCCGGTCCGATCCTTGGAACGCGAAATCCGGGAGAACGCCCCCACCCCAGCGCGACTTCCTGGCCCTGCACTCTCGGTACCCGCCTTTCCAATGCGCAACCTCCATCCCCCGCCGCCCCATTTTCTGAATTCGAACCGCCGGGGTTGGCCAAAGCGCCCATAGTCCCCCACCAGGGTACCAGAGGCTGGGACCCCATCTCTCCGCCCTGAACCTCACCCTCCGCCCGGTCAAGCCGCAGAAGGCAGGGAGGGAGGTGGCGCGGTCCGGGAACTCACCCGCTCTTCCGAGCCGTACCCCGGGCGGCTCCCAGCCCTGGCTCCGTCTGTCTGTCCGCCCAGAGCGGGAGCTGCCGGTGAGGCGACAGAAGCCGGCTCCGCTCCGCCGCGAGCCTCCGCACCGCCCTCCGGCTCCTCCCCCGGGGCGGGGCCTGAGCTCGCGGGCGGGGGCGGGCGGGAGGCGCGCGAGGAAAGCGGAAAGGAGCTGGGCCTAAAGGGGGTAGGGGCGCCTTCTTTGGGCCGCAGGAAATTGAAGGGGTATGGGACGTGGCCAGGTTCCGGATTAGCTTTCCTTACAGTCTCCCCACCACCACCACCACCACCACCGCCACCGCCACCGCCACCGCCACCGCGGAAAAGGGAAGCCAAGGACGGTCTTGCTCTCAACTGAGATGGGCAAGTGAGGCCCAGAGAGGGCCAGATGTCACTCAGAAGTAGTGCTAGTTGCAGGAATTCAAGTCTCCTACCTTGAGGCCGGCACAGCCTCAGTCTAAAAGCTTCTGGCACACCCAGGGGTCCTACCAGGCCTTGCCCTGGGGACAGGTCTGGCGGAGCAGGTCTCCCAGCTGGAGAGCGCGGGACAGGTGGGAGCATGGGGACTGTGACCTGCGACGTGGAATCGCATCATTTCCTCTTTCTGGAAACAAGCAGAGTGAAGCGAAGGAGGAAGGAAGTGGTCGTACCTCCGCTGACGTCTGCCACAGTTTGAGATGTGCAGGATCTAGAAAGGGGCTGTTTCTGTGACTTTTTTACGCTAAAAATAAAAAGCGAAACACACCCAGTAGTTTCCATCATCTGATTCAATCCTCCTTCCCTAGCTGAAAACCCCTGCATTCTAACTAAGCACCACCTATTCCTTACACCACAAAGGATTTAACAGTCTTTAAATTGCTGTCGAGAGGACCCCTCTCCCCTGCCCCCAAGGAGAAGAAAGTTAAAAACAAAGGGAAAAATCCTTCCCAAAACATTCTCTGGAATCCACTCTCCCTGAACACTGGCCCTGGAACAATAGGGTTCTCTTCTTCACAAAGGGCCTTGTTTCCTGAGCTCTCCCAGCCTCGGATTACAGCACTAAGCACCCCAGGGCCAGCCAGCTGGGAGGGGCAGGATTTAAGTTTGGGGGTTTCTGGATGACACCCATTTAACTCAATTTCCAGCAATGTCCTTTGAAGACTACCTCTGGTTCTCTACTCACCAGCAATTTTCTTTTGATACCCACAGTGTGGCCTCAGTTTAGTGATTTCCTTTTGCCAAGGTAACGCTGCAACTTTTGCAGGGAGAGCAAACACCTGTAGGGTTGGGCTTGTTCCAGAACCCAGGCCCGGAGATGCAGCTGGGAATGACAGTTTCAATAAGAGCAATTAGAGGGCAGAGCAGGTGGGAAGACTTAAAGTGATGTTTAAAATAACCCAAGGGAAGCACTGACTGTTTCCATTGATTTACAATGAAGAGCTGTGGGCTGGGAGGGCGAAAATCCATCTTTCCAAGGTGAATGCAGAACATGGACTGCTCCTGAAATGAAGCCCTTGAGCAAATGTGGGGCTCCCAAGTCCCCACTTTGTGCTGTTCACTCTCACCCCTCACAGTATCACCTACACTCAGAGCAAGGTTGGAGGACTCACACTTCCCAATTTCAAAACTTACTCAAAGCTACAGTAATCCAGACAGTGTGGCACTGACATGAGAATAGACACACAGATCAGTGGAATAGAACTGATAGTCCAGAAATAAGCCCTCACATTTACAGTCAATAGATTTTCGACAAGGGTGCCAAGACAATTCAATAGGGAAGGAATAGTCTTTCTACTAAATGGTGCTGTGACAACTGGATATCCACATGCAAAAGAATGAAGTTGGACCCCTTCCTCACACCACACATGGAAGTTAATTCAAAACGGATCAAAGACTGAAATGTAACAGCTGGAACTATAAAACTCTTAGAAGAAAACACAGGCATACATCTTCATGACCTTGGATTAGGCAATGATTTCTTAGCTGTGACACCTAAAACACAAACAACAAAAGAAAAAATAAACTGGACCCAAAATTAAGAACTTTTGTGCTTCAAAACATTGAGAACTACCAATTTAGCAGGCCAAGTCCTTGATCTGGGGGCTTTCCCTCATGAGAGTTGTTACTGCAAGGGAGAGGCTAAGCCTACTTATAATTGTGCCTAAGAGTCTCCCTCAGAAAATCTCTTTGTTGCCCACATGTGGCCTTTCTATCTAAGCCCCCTCACTGCCCTCCCCCCTATGTGGGACATGACTCCCAGGGGTGTAAATCCCCGTGGCAATGAGGGACATGACTCCCAGGGATAAGCCTGGACCCAGCATCACGGGATTGAGAAAAATCTTCTTGCCCAAAAGGGGGAAGAGAGATGAAGCAAAATAAAGTTCCAGTGGCTGAGAGATTTCAAATGAAGGTCCAGAGGTCACTCTGGAGGGCATTCTTATGCACTGTATAGATATCCTTTGTAGTTTTTAGTGTGTTGGAATGACTAGAGGGAAATACCTGAAGCTGTCAAACTGCAACCCAGTGGCCTTAATTCTTGAAGGCAATTGCATAACTATGTAGCTTACATGGTGTGACTGTGAGATTGTGAAAATGTTGTGGCTCACACTCCATTTATCCAGTGTATGGACAGAAGAGTAGAAAAATGGGGACAAAAATTAAATGAAAAATAGGGTAGGATGGAGGTAGTGAATGTTTTAGGTGTTCTTTTTACTTTTATTTTTTCCATGTAAGGAAAATGTTCAAAAATTGATTCTGGTGATGAATGCACAATTATATGATGGTACCGTGAATAATTGTACACTGCGGATGATTGTAGGGTATGTAAATATATCTCAATAAAACTGTATTAAAAAAACTTTTATGCTTCAAAGTGGAACATCATGGAATGAAAAGACAACCCACAGAATGGGATAAAATCTTTGCAAATCATATATCTGATATGTGACTTGTATCTAGAAATATAAAGAACTCGTACAACTCAATAGTAAAAGGACATTCAATTTTAAAATGGCCAGAGGATCTGAATAGACATTTCTCCAAAGAAGATATGCAAATCGTCAATAAGCACATGAAAAGACAACAGGGAACAACATATCAAAACCAAAATGACACACCATTTCAATCCCACTAGGATGGCTATAATTAATAAGACAGATAATAATAAGTGTTGGTGAGGATGTGAAGAAATTAGAACTTTCATACATTGTTGGTGGCAATGTAAAATGGTCCAGCTCCTTTGTAAAACAGTCTGAAAGTTGCTCATAATGTTAAACATTGAGTTACCATATGACCGAGAAATTCCACTCATAGGGTACATGCCTAAGGGAAATAAAAACATGTCCACCAAAAAACTTCTACATAAATGTTCACAGAAGCATTTATTCATAACAGCCAAAAGGTGGAAACAACTCAACTGTCCATCAACTGATGAATGGATAAATAAAATTCATATAGCCATACAATGGAATATTATTTGGCCATAAAAAGGAATGAAGTTCTGAAATAATTCCACAACCTTGAAAAGAAGGCATTCACAAAAGAACATATTGTATGATTCTATTTATATGAAATGTCCACAATAGGCAAATCTATAGAGATGGAAAGTTGATTAGTGGTGGAGGGTTGGGGGATGAGGGAGTGTTAGGGGAATATGTTGGGGGAAAACTATTATAAAATTGATTGTGGTAATGTTTGCACAATTATATGAATATATAAAAACCACTGAATGTACATTTTAAATGGGAGAATTGTATGGCATGTGAATTATATCTCCATAAAGCTGTTACCAAACAAACAAAAAAAAGTTAAACTATACTCTGGTGCTTGAAGACAGCACTGACTGTGTTCTCCAAACCTCTCTTGCCCCCAGGCAAGAAAGTTCCTCCTTTATTTCATACATTAGTAGTTGGGTAACAGGATCAAAACAACAGTTCAAAGCAACACACCACAGATTATTAATTAATTAAAAAGAGGAAAATGTACCTTTACAATGGAGAGATCTAGCAGTCTCTGTTTTCTTAACTGAGTGATCAAACTGAGCATCGCCAAGAGTGGGGCAGCCTGACACTGGGACGGCCCCAGTGTGATGCAATAAGATGTACCCAACATCTGCTATGTCATATTTTTGCCAAAAATACTTAACCTGATTTTAATCATGAGGACAGTTCAGACAAATCTAGAATGTGGGGCATTCTACAGGCCTGGACTCTTTTTTTTAAAGAAAAAAGTGAGTATCATGGGAAAAAAAGAGTTATTCTAGATTAAAAGAGACTAAAGGGACATAACAAAAATATATATATAATGTTTGAACCTTGTTTGGATCCTGGACTGAAAAAGTAAAATAATAGCTGTAAAATAAATTTGGTGGACCATTGGAAATTTAAGTGTCATCTGTATATTAGATGACATTACTGAATTAATATTACTATCCTTAGATATGATACTGGTATTGTGGTTATGGGGGCGAAGAAGGGGGCAAATGTGGCAAAATGTTAACCATTGGTGAAGCTATGAGAAGGGAGTTCAGGTGTTCCTTAGACTATTCTTTCAATTTTTCTGTAAGTTGGGACTTTCAAAATAAAATGTTGAGGGGAAATGCAGATTGCTGGGCCACATCCTGGAGATTCTGATTCAGTAGGCTTGGGGTGAGGCCTAGAATCTGTATTTTTTTTAAGGAGTGCCCAGGTGATTTTCATCTCGTGGAAGGCCTCACCAGCTCTGGAGTCACCCCCAGACACCCCAGCACCCCCAGCTGCCCGTGCCCAAACACTAGTCTCTTAGCACATTCTGTTCCCTCTGCCTGGCCTGCTGTTCGCTCCTCCCCTGCTTGGCTCCCATCTTTCTTTCAGGTCTCAGCTCAATTGCCACTTCCTCGAGGATGTCTTCCTGGAACCTCCTCAGTCAAACCTGGATTGGCTCTCACAGAACCAGGACCACGGTTGTAATTTCACACTTAGTCGTGACCATGGGATCAGCGTTTCTCCCACTAGACAGTGAGCCAGTGAGAGCCACTGACCAACGACCAGGTTGGTTTGTTTACAACTGAATTCCCAGGGCCCGACAAAGCCCGCACAGGAGCGGAGCCCGGTAAAGGTCCGGTGAATGACGTCCTGTTGCACTTACTGTGGAGTTTGTTGGCTGTGACCCTGCCTCAGAAGGCTGCTGGGAGGGTTTAGAGAGGACATGCTACAGACCCTGGCACACAAGGGCCTCAGTAAATGGTGCTTGAAAATGCAGCGATGATATTTTGGAAATCATAACTGAATTTTCGGGGGTTTTCCTTCAATTTTTTATTTTGTTCTGCTGCTGCTCTTAGCCCTCACCCAGCCAGCCTGTGTCACTCTGCCTCCAGGGGAGGACAGATACCACTGAAAGCAAACAAAAGCTGTTCCTCGTCCTGAACTGCAGAAGCCACAGCCCAGGCAGGAGCTGAAAGCCAAAGCCCTTTTTGTTTGCTGCTGCCTGGGGCCAGCAAGGAAAAAGTCTTTTGGAATTCCAGAAACCTAGACTTGCAAGGTAGAGGCAAAGCCTAAGGTAAGAAGGCAAAACATCTGGTCCAAACAACAGAAGAGGGGAAGAGCTGCTCAACTTCGGGATTATCAGGGAAATGCGAATGAAAGAAGTGAGGAGATAAAAGTTCACACTTAACAGAAAAGCAAAGGCCTATCGATGCAGGGGGCAGACCAGGATGGTGGAACAGAAATCCCTTGGGATGAGGGCAA
>PVKY010011432.1:0-12042 GCA_004027775.1 Bradypus variegatus
AAACCATGGACTGTAGTTAATAGTACAATTATAAAAGTATTTTTCCATCAGTTGTAACAAATGTACCATGCTAATGCAAGGTGTTAATAACAGTGTAGAATATGGGAACTCTATATTTTATGCATGATTTTTCTATAAACCTACAACTTCTCTAATTAAAAAAAAAAATGAAGATCTGATGCATGTGACAACATGGTTGAACCTTGAAGACACCATGTTGAATGAAATAAGCCAGACACCAAAGGACAAATATTGTATGATCTCACTGACATGAAATAATTAGAATAAACACATTAATTGATTCAGAAACTGAAATACAAGTTGCCAGGGGCTGGGATTAGGGGTAAGGGATGGGGACTTAATGCTTAATTAAGGTACAGGGTTTCTACTTAGGGTGATGGCATTATTTTGGTAATGGATGGTGGTGATGGTGGCACAAATATTCTGAATGTGACTAACACCACTGAATTATGTACTTGAATATGGTTTAAAGGGGGAAGTTGTATATGTGTTACTACAAAAAAAAAGATATTGATAAAATAATGACAGCTAAAACAGTAAATAAATCATAGCACACTGAGAAACAAAAAAGTACCAGGGAGCGCAGGGGATCAGTGATCCATTCTGATTCAGGGCATTGGAAAGGCATCCTGTATTTGATGAATTACTGGTTGCCAATTTAGCAGGTGGTCAGATGCAGGATATCTAGGGTTTTTTCTCTCCTGAGAATTCTGTGTCTAAGGACTAGTGCATAGAGAATATCTATTAGATGTTTGATGAGTTACAGCTACAGTTATCTGCAAAATTAAAGGCAAAAAGGCAAGGGTCTATTTGTAGCTGAGTTACTGAACACTGAGAGGATCTTCTGGCTGGCAGTATCCAGGTCCACTGTCCTTGCTGCCTGAAAATGGTTTACAGTTTCCTCCTGTCCACCTCACTCAGCATTGGCCATGCATCCCGACCCCAGACACACCAGGGGTGGGGCAGCCGCAGTGTGGGTGGGTAGCTAGCTGGAGGATCTCTGGTTCTGTGGGTTCCTTCCTGAAACACAAGTGGCATCTTCAGTACCAGCCTCTGCAGCCTTTGCTGGCATGCTTATTACTGCACCCCAGAGCCCCTCCAGAGGGACACCTTTGGAAGATGAGCCCTTGCAGAGAGGACGCAGACATCAGACACACTATCAAGGCCCCACGCTCCCATTTATGGGCCAGAGAGTAAGCTGTGGGGACGGGTGGGAACTGCTCCCAGGGTATGCAAGGGGGTGGGAAGGAGATGCAGTGGGGAAAACATCTGATCATTTGAGCCCAAATCCTGGACCAGCAAGTGAAACCCTGCATGGCAACCTTGGTCACCCTCATCTTGAGATTTAGGGGGGCACTTGCAGCACATGCCTTGGGAATTCTCCCCAATACTCCCACACGGAGGAAAGGATGCTCTGCAAGGCGTGTTTGCCTGCTGCTCTACTGCCTGGGAGGAGGCTCTCCAGGCTGAGCAACTCAGCCAGAATACAGAGGGGTGCCTGGGAGTTGGGCAGGGAGGGTCTTTTGTCATTCTAATTTGCAGGGAAGCAGCTGTTTGGGGTGAGAAGCAGAGAGGGAGAAGCAGGGAGACAGAGCAAAGGTAATTGTTAGTTGGTTCATCCAGCTAGCTCACTCTGAGGAGGCCAGGAAGCAAGGATTAGTAAGCTCTGGTATGTGTATGTGTGTGTGCGTGTGTCCAAGACAGACACAGAGAGAGCAGTCATGAGAAAGCAACCTAATAGGCTATACTTATCTTTAGCAACCTTTATCCTAATCAAAAGTAATTCTACTCATTTCATGATTGTATTATTTGTAAAATCTTATTTACTTATAAATTGGATTGCTGGGTTATTTTGTTTGTTGGTTTAAGAGATATTAATAAATGAAAACACTTGCTGGGACAATCAGGCCCTCACTCTCAATTTTCCCCAAAAATGAGGGAAAAAAATCCTGAGAGAACTGTTTTTCCCCCTCCCTTCCCACCTCTCACCACTGCTGTTACTTTCCTTCCCTTTTTCTTCCCCTTGCCAATTTACTCTGCTTAATCATTCATTCATTCACTCATTCATTCAATGTACGTATTACAGGCACTTACACCAGGCATTAGTACCTGTAGGTGAAAACCATTAAATAAGCAGATTTTAATTTTCATTAATCTAAGAAAAGGTTTTCTAACAGTTGATTTTACTCATAAAAGGAATGTGCTCTCTATCAACAGAAGGTGTTTGAGCAAAAGTAGACTGGGATATTTAGAGAGGACTCTTGCGTCATGCTGGGCTTGGGCAAGATGACCTTCCAGTGCTGAAATTTCATGATTTTGCTATGATTTTTAATGTACTTGAACAAACACGAGGGAGGGACCGTGATCCCTTAATTAGATTTTTCCCCCTCAACTCCCAAGTGGTCAATCCCATCAAAGTCCACGTCAGACGTGCTTCCCACTTCCCACTGCCTTCCCTCTAGCATTTGATTAGTTGAAAGCTGTCTAGGTAGAGCAAGAAGGAATTAAGAAAACGGCAACAAGAAGTCTCGAAAGTGGAGGCAGGCTTTGCAGAGAGGAGGTGAGGCTCAGAGACGATGCTCCTGGACCAGGAGTTCCTGTGTACTATTTCCAGGACTTGGCACGATTCATCCCCAAAAATGGTACATGTCGTCACTCAGCACTAAAGGTAATGAGTTCAAATTAAGGGCAGGACAAAAAGACCAAAAACTGAAAACAGTTTTCTAATCTGGAGGCCTCTCCAAATCACACTGGGCAGAGTGAAGAGGAGGTTTCGCTACGGGTAACCCAGTGGCTCGACAAGCACGTCTGGTGCACTCCCGCTACACGCACCTGCATGCAGGGCGCCTGCAAGTGAGCTTGGCCCTGTCCACCCCGGTCACACGGCCCTTCTCGCTGCCAGCCCTGACTCCAGGCGGGCACTGGCAGAAGCCTGCATTTCGGGACGTGCCACTGGGCATTCAGCTGGGCACTGGAGGCTTCCTTCCCAGAGTGTCTGCCTGGTTATTCTCGATGGAAGGAGGATGGTCTAGCCTTAAACCCAGATGATTAACATGGAGAATAAGTTCTGACTTTAATAATCCTCCCAAAGATGAAGAAATGCTCCACAGAACCCTCTCTCCTCTTGAGTTCTATTTACGAATTAAGGCTAAATCTGATTCCCTTCCTTTTCCTCTGCTTGTCTGAGTGCTGTTCTGGAAGGCTGCCGTTAATCAGGAAGAATTGGCAATGCCAGCAACAGTCAAAAGGACTGTTCCTACAATAGAGACCTGCCTGTGGAGGGTGATGAGGTAATTTCTTCTTAAGCTTCTGGTTTCCAAGGAGGAAAAAGAGAAGCAAAACAAGGCTCTTACTAAAGGTCTGAGACTCTCTGGGTGTTTTTGCTGTTACTCAAGAGACCTCAAGGAAGGCTGCTTCTGGGCAGAAAGCAAACCTTTTTTTCAAGCATTTCATTTTAGAAGTTTCAAAAGATACCAGAAAGGGAGAGAACAAGAGGCAGGAAGAGGCAGAACCAGAGGGGAAAGATGAAGAGAGAGAGAAGCGGCAGAGCCGTGCCTTGCTGAGATGTTACAGAAGAGAGTTTTGCAAAAACAGGTTTCAGCAGTTTGATCTCTGGAACAATGTTTTCTATTAAGGGTTGGTGCAGTGGAAGAGAGAAATTTCTATTTATTATTTTTAAAGATGTGCCTTCACTCCTGCTGCTGAGTTCACCTGGAATGCCCTTTCCTGCCCGTCTTTACCCCATCTGTTCTCAAAGCCTCAGCTGAAGCGTCCCCTTCTCCATGAGGCTTTCTTTGGGAAAGCCTCACTTCACTTTCTGCAGGTCAATAGTGGTTTGCTTTTATTTTTCTAAGAGCATTGATCACATGCTGTCATACTTTTAAGTGGTGTATATACAATATATCTGCCCTACAGGATTCTAAGTTCCTTGAGGGCAGGATCTGAGTCTTCCTCCCCTTCAGGTTCCCGTTGAACCTATAAGTTCAGTGCTTGGCAGAGAGTTTGTGCTGAATGAATATTTGCCGAGACAATCAAGGACAAATGCCAGCATATTGTCCTGAGTGGACTCCTCTGGACCTCTCTGTCCCTCCATAACTGCATCCCCCAAAACTGCTCAACAGCAATTTTAACCAATCCACATCATCAAGGTGAGGCAAGCAGAAAAGGCTTGGCAGTGACGCCTTCAGGCTCATCATCTTACCCGGTGTCCAGCAGCCTTACGTCAGCCCTGAATCTTCTCCTGGCTTAAGCCTTCTGCTTCCTTTCAGGAGTCATCTCCTTTGGGACAGGAAAGGCAGCCCAATCTTAGGAGAACAGAAAGCCAGGATGGAAAGAGTAAGGGAAGAGGAAGATGATTCATGCAAGAATGGAAGCTGGTATTTATATTTAGATTTTCCCTCCTTTTAACTTTCTGGTTTTGAGTGATAAAGGTGAAGCTGGTAGTGGGGGCAGGGCCCATGGAGGTCTTTTATTAATTGTGCTAAGCACCCTTACCCCACCCTCTCCCCGAAGTTGTCACTACAGGAGATTTGCTTACTTTGTAACTCAGGAATAATAAGCTAAAATTTGGCCCAGGAACTTGGAGAACTAAATGTAACTTCATGCTTGGTCTGTAATAGCTATTTTTGGAGTTACTTTTGTTACCTTGGCTCATAACCCTGCCTTTCTTCTTGTTCTTCCACAATTTGTAAGAGGGGATCATGGAATAAGCACAGGCATTACAATCAATAGTCTGTTCTGTTGGTAGTGTGACTTGGGGTGGGCCAGTTAACTTCACTGAACCTCAGTTTTCTCATCTGCAAAATGGGGAACATACCACCTGCCTCTCCAGGCTTTTCCAAGGATTGAATGAGATCATGTATGTTAAGTGCCCAGTATAGTATTTGACATGCTGAGGGTGGTAATAGATGTGAATTTCCTTCCCTTCTCCTCCTAAGTTGACTTGATGCATCTATACTCATGGCCATGACTAAGTTGGTTCCGTTTGGACCCAAGACTCCACACCAGCCGTGTTTGCTGCACTGGCCTTGTCTCTTCCTCAGCCGCCCGTGACCCCCCATTGACACTCTGTGACAGTTTATCTTTTGGGGATACCTGGAATCATTTGAGAATAATATTCTGGTATGGAATAGGGCTGTTTTCAGAACTATGGGAGCCTTGTTAGAAGACTGAACTTTCAAACCCACAAGAGAATTCACAGAACAAACCACTCACAGTTAGATTTCTCTCCCAAATGACTTATTCCCCATGTTGGGCAGATGGCTCTGCATCTGTATATGTTATTGGGGCTATGGGAGCCCACTCTGTAGAGAAGCCCCCAGCTTTTGATCCACCTCACCTTTATTAGAGAAGCCTGGTCCTAAAGGCCAGCGAGGAGTCAGCCATCCCAGAACAAGCAGAAATATGAAAGCAGTTTCTGCAGTAATCTAAAAGAGCTGCTGCCCTTGTTGACTGGGGATGACAGAAACCAATAGCTGTTGCTGACAGGGCGATGCAGGAATGAGACACAGACACAAAATTAAGAGTTAAGGGAGCAGGGGACCCACAGCCTCATGTGCTAAATGGGTACCATTGTATCCGTGCTCCAGCTATTTATTTGTTTTCAGAACAAAGCAAGACTATATACTACATGACCTGAAGCATGCAAGGCTCTACAGATAAATCGCCTTTACATCCTGCTGCACATCCGAAGGAACAATCTGAGGTTAATAGTTAACATCCCCATCATAGTCACCAGTCACATATCTCTTAATGCGTGCTTACAAGGTGTTCCCTGTAAGCTTGCGACCCGGTGTTCCGGCCGCCACCCCAGACATGGTTCAAGTAACATGGAAGACTCAGTTTCCCACAAATAGCCTGCTTTTGAGACTGAAGTACATGGAATGTATTTGAGTTACCCTGCTCCTACTCATCAAAGCATCATTACACTTATCTTGTTGAACACAAAATAGCTGTTCTGTGTTTTTCCCTCATCAAACCCTTCCCTCTAGTGCATCAGAGAAGGAAATGACTGCTTCCTGCAAGGGGACAATTTGCAAAGACTTAATGAAAGTGGCATTTGCATTTGGCCTTAAAGGATGAGTAGAATTTGAAAATACAAATTATTTGGAAGAAGGCATTCTTGGCAGAAGAAACAACAGGAGCAAAACACAGAGGTGGAAATTTGTAGTGACATTAGTGGGGAGTAATTTGGGGCATAAGGTACACAAAAGAAATAATAGCAATAGGTAACATAAATTAAATTAAATACTGTGGGTAGGCATGCTCTAAGATGGGCCACAATGATCCCTGCCTCCTGGGGCAAAGACCATGGAACCACTTTTCCTTGAGTGTGGCTCACATCTAACAGAATATATCATAAGTAATAGATATTTCTTCTGAGATCAGGTTATAAAAAACTGTGGTTTGATCCTGGGTGCTCTCTTACGCTCACCTTTGCACTGCCTGCCCTGAAGACAGCTGGCCACCATGTTCGGAGGCGGCCCTATGTGGAGGCCCACCTGGTGAGGGACGGAGGCCTGCCAGCAACTGTGGGACTGAACTTAGAAGCAGCCCCCATTTCTCCTCCAGGGGCTGGAGGACTCTAACCCTGCAGGGCCTTCTTCAGTCTTTCCAAAGAAAGTGTCAACTCTACCCAGCATTACTCTTCTTCCCTCAAGGTTTAATTGCATAGTAGTTTGTTTCAGAATATTCCTGGGAGATTTCAACTTTCCACTGTTCTTCAACATGCCAGATAGGTCAGGGAAGGCAGAGGCATGGGCTGCCACCTGCTCGATCCCGGTGTTCTTCTGATCACAGTATCTTCTGGAAACTTCATAGAGACCTTTGACACACTGGCTGAGTCTAAAGAGGTCTGTAGATGAATGGTTATCTTTGGATAAAATTTAAAAAAATAAATAAAACAGAACCTTAAAAGTTAGGGATGGCTGAACGACTTTTCATGATTGATTCTTCGTTTCATGATGACGTTCTTCATTGTTGAGCTGTACACTGTTTGTTCCACTGTGTGAGTGTGTGTCTAGGCTCATAAGTCCAAGGAAGCTGCTGCCCAGAAAATTTTATACTTCAGTTCTCAGCTAACCCTTGGTGGGAGGAGGCAGTGCCATAAAGCACAGAAAGAGCTAACAATGGGTAGGCAAGGTTCACACGCAACCCCTGGAGAACTGGGCTCTTGTCCCAGAGCCAACACCTGCTCTCTGGAAAATCCTAGGCAGTTTACCTCACCTCTGTGAACCAGGAAGCTGGAGCAGGTCGCCCATAAGAACGCTTCTATGTCTTGACTCTGTGATTTGATCGGACTTTGCTTATAGGGCTGGCCCATGAGCAGGGCATCCCCCTTTTCTGCTTGTTTCCCCATCTTCTTTTTCCTCTGCTCACAAAGGCTCCCCAGTCTCTCTGCCTTGTCTTGAAACACCACTGGATTATCTGAAATGGGGTTTCATATAAATGTGCCCTGTGTGTCAAAGGCTGAAGGTAGTTGGAGTTCAGCACCACCAGGTAAAGGAGCAAAGTCTTCTGTCTTCACGGATCGGTCTTAACAAACCATGAGTTTCCTCTCAGAAGCACGGCATGTGGGACCCTAAACACCTGCAACAGCCCCCTCACACCCATCAGAAGTGGGGGCAATGCCTAACCACCTCTACCCATTTCCCTCCTTCCAGGAGCTGGGCACTGTGCTGGGGCCCTGCACAGCCACCTATGAGTCAGCTCCATTTTACAGAGGTGGCTCCCTTTCATGGACATGAAAAGTGAGAAAACACAGGAATCAAGACACAAACTCAGTTTTAGGACCCCAAGTTTATGAGGGAGGAAACATTGAATCATTAACGAACGAACTCTATAGACATTCATTAGCATTACAGGGTCCTCAATAGATGATCCAACTTGGCTTCAGGTCAGTTTATCAAGCACAGAAGTAAAATGCTTTACTTGAAGTCATACAGATGGAGAATGCATTTGATTTGCATTAGGCATTTAGAAACTTTCTCTAGAAGGACTGACTCAGAGCCCCTTAAAAATAAGTCAAAGAAAATGTACGTTGGATGCAGTCAGGTTACTCTGCCTTCCCTCCGGTTTCTAATAGGACTTCCTCCATTATGCCAAAGGATAGTCGAACCTGGTCTTTGGCTTCCACAAGAGCAGAGTGCCAGGAGTTGAGGGCTGGTGTGTAAACACTCTTCCTCCTATCTTATTAAAACCCTTCCGGGCCAAGCTTATCAGAGGTGACTCACTCCCTGCAGACCCTTGCAAGAGATCTGGATTAAGAAAGCAGGGGTGAGCAGGAAGCACCAAGGGGTGGAAAGGCTTCCTAGACCTCCCCTCTCCCCACTATCCCACCCAGCTGGAAGCTCAGCAACCTGTGTTTGGGGGGCTTGGCCCCCAGAAACTGTTCTGTGTCTTTCCCACAAGCCCTTGCCCTATCAATGGCCTTTAGGGGCACATGACCCTGAAGAAATCAGGGGGCAAGAGAACCAGGGCTGGCAGGTGCAAGAGAGAACATGGACACACTCTTAAATGCAAGGCAGATGGCACAGGGTGCTCAGGGAACCCTTCCTTTCATGCCAGAAGTATTAGGTGCTTCCATCCTAAAGTTTGAAAATAAAACAAGTGGTCATTTGGTTTGGATGAATGCTTTTCTCTCAACGAGCTCCAAACCCTTAAAACTCAAAGCAGTTTCCCCATCAGCATGGGACCTGATCAGATGGGGGAGCAGCAGGCAGGGAGGGGGTCACGGTTTCTGCTGTCCAGGGGGCCTGTGCAGGGGGGCTTGCTGCATCAGCTACTCTCAGTGGTACAAACTGATGTGCTGTTCACTTGTTTAGTCATTCGTTCATTCATTCATTCATATCGAGTGATGACCACCTGCAGACACTGTGCCAGGTGCAGGGAATACGATGGGAATAGAGGAAAAGGCACAGCCTGCCCTCCTGGCCCTCCCAGTCCAGTGGGGGAGAGAGAGATCATACCAAGACAGGACATCATACCAAGCTGGGGCAAATGCCACCAGGAAGAGCTTTGTGGGGTTCTGACTGGTCTGGGAGCCCCGGGCAGGCTTTCCTGAGGAAGCAAGGTTGAGGCTGATATCTGAAGGGGCAAGAGTAGGGATGGAAGTGAGAATACCCAGGGACAGGGAGCAGCCTGGGCAATGGCCTCGTGAGAAGACGACAGAGACATACAGGGAACTGGAAGGAGGCCAGTGTGGCCAGGGCCGAGTCAAGGGGACAAAGGCAGGAGATGGGATCGGAGAGGAAGGGTGGGGCAGAGCACATGGCCACATTCTGAGCCTTGTCTTTATCCCTGAGCAGGGGAAAGTCTACAAGGAGTAACATCCAGGGAACCCTGGATACACATCATGGAACACAGGACACTAAGAGCGATGGGCCCGGGTTCCCTCTCTGCTCCCTGCTGAGCAGTGCCGATGGGCTGGCCATCCCAGGCTCAGCCACCAAGCAGGGAGGTGGGCGGGAGACAGAGCTTAGGCAAGGAGAGAAGGCGGAGAGTCAACCCTCAGTGTCCGGCCTCCCAGCCCCACCCCAGGGAGGCGCTGTGTTCCTCCGAGGCCTTCTCTGCATCCTGCATGCTCCCATGGAGGCCCCAATTCTGCCCTGGTTACACCACAGGTGCTGTGAGCCACCCACCTGCGTGGTGAGGCAGGGACGGGCGAGGCTGCGAGTGCAGAGGAGGCTGGAAATGCAGGGCGACGGCTCCAGGGAGGAGGCTCGGCGGGTGCCCGGCCTTCCTGGGGGTTGCAGCCCCCGCTCCCACTTACCCATTTACCCCTGCCCCTAGATGCTTCTTGAGATCATCTGAATGTGTCCTGTCTCCTGCAGGAGGCCTCTACCCGGTCTCGCTCTCCTGTTTTCTCACTCCCCAAGTCTGCTCTCCCTCTGCTGTCAGCAAACTGCCACCATCACCATGGAGACCTTGCTTTTGCTCGGAGTTCCACCCTCAGCAGGAGTCAGAGCAGGGGGAGGGCACCTGGTCTCATGAGTCTTCCTATGGAACTGGCTCCTTTGAAAATCAGCTCCTGGCTGCATGCTGCTGATTATGGCTGAGCCCCTCACCTGGAGGGCTCACCTTCAGCAAACACCAGGTAAGAACAACTAAACAGCACTACACATACACCAAGGGGCTTATGTGCACCATGAAAGGATGCACCGTGGCTTTCCTTTTCAAGCACAGATGCATCACAGTGCATTGCAAATGACCTGGTTCCCCAAGTTTTGATTAAGGCACACCCACTGGGTGACTTGAAGGAGACTCCTAAAAGGCTTTGGTTGCAATTGCTAGACAACTTGGTGCCAGATGGACCTGGATTCAAATCCTAGCTTGGCCGCATATTAAAGGGATGAACTGGACAAATTATTTAAACTTGCTGAGCCTCAGTTTCCTCATCTGTGAAATGGGGATAACAATACCTATCTTATAGGGTGTGGTGAGGATTAAAGATAATTTATGCACAGTGTTTGGCACATAGTAGGTGCTAAACATGGTTATTATTGTTGCTATTATTATTATTACAAAGCTCTACCTTTCGAGATGCTCCACAAGTGTTTGCTGATTTGGAGGTCGCACAAAAAACAGTTTTTTTCCAAGTTGACACAGATACTGCTGGGACTGAGAGCTTCCAATGGTGGAGTAGAGCAATATCCACACACACACCTTCTCCAAAATCTCTGACACACTGAAGAGGTATGTAAGCCTGAATTACAGTACACAAAGGTGGTGGATGGTAAAGGAGTTAGCAGAGAAGAGGAAAGTCCAATAAGTGTCTGCGGGTGGGGATGTCATACACCAAAGAGAGGCAAGCATCTATGGCCCCAAGGACTTGGCAAGTCTTAGGAACTGGGGGCTCCAAGTATTGTGGAAGGGGGGTGATGTGAGGTCTGAAAACAGAGGGATTATTTATAAGTTTTTACAAGAGGCAGATAGACTTGCAGGACCTCACCCCTAACCCCTCAGAGGCAGATGAACTGCACCTCCCCTACACCTGCAGGAGACAGGTGGTTTATAACCAGAGACTTAGTGTGAGTGGCATCAGGTACAGAGGGAGGCTGGAGTGAGGTGAAATTTTACAAACAAAATAAGCCCTTCTTCTCTACCCCTCCCCCTACCTAGCTTTAGAACAACAGGGCCATCCCTGAGTAGGATTATTTTTGCAAAAACTGATCTACCCCAGAAAAAAGACCTACACATAGTGACATTAAAAAAAAATGTGTAGGCCCATTTTCCATTGAAAAATCCTGTCATCTACTTGGTCACCCAGAATAAATCCCAACCATGTACATAGAACTTCCAATCGGCTCTTTAGGGCCTCATTCTTAAATATGAGCGGCAGCCAAGTATCCACTGAGGAAAGCGTCCAGCAGGAAAGACAGAGGATAAAATAACCAAATGGGAAAACATAGGTCTATGAAGGAATGAGCAGGGGAAACTAAAGACAAATTTTAATTGATATTTTTGGAAACATAAGAGAAGATACTTTATCCACTTTATATATTTATCCACTTTATTCTGTTTATGTGATAAAGGAAGAAACAGAGCAAGAAAGATAACTAAAATGTAAAAATTCTATAGCAGTCTTGGAAGATAAAGTTAAGGAAATTTCCTGAAGTAAAACAAAAAGAAGGACAATAGGAGAAAAAACATAAAGGAACTAGAGAAGCACTTTAGGAGGTTCAACAACCAATAAATAGTTCTAAAAAGAGAGAACAGAGAAAATGGTGTTAAAGAAATTTTCAAAGAAATAATATAAGAAAATGTACTAAAAGTGAAGGGTACGAGTCTTGATTAAAAGGGTTCTCTAAATGTTCAGTGCAGTAGTTGAAAACAGATCCATACCAACATACACTACTGTGATATTTCAGAACTTTAGGGATAAAGAGAAGATCTTAAGAGCGTTGAAAGAGAGAACTAAAAAGTGTACATATAAAGGATCAACAATCAGAATGGCATTGGACTTTTCAATAGCAGCATTGGAAGCTAGAAGAAATTGGAAAAATGTCTTCAATATCCCAAGAG
>PVKY010011433.1:0-12044 GCA_004027775.1 Bradypus variegatus
GTTCTGACGCCCACCCCAGATGAGGGCCTGGAAGGGACCGATTCACCCCAACTCCCTCTCCTGTGGCCGGCGCGCGGAACGGCTGCGGCTACAGGGGTAGAGCCGGCGCTCAGACTGCGTGACTTGCTGCATTTCCCAGCTCCAACCCTGTGGTTATTCAAACTGATCTCATCGCCGGTCGTCACGACACGCTCTTCCCTCTGCTTGCACATGCGTAGCGTGAGACCCGCCAGGCACTCCGCGCGCCCAACCCTGAACCTTCGTGCGGACGCTCCCGGCTTGCCAACGTGGCTCCTCCGCAGCCCGCGGGGCAAACAGCCCAGCCTACTTGTAAATGGTGTTTCCGTCCTCATTCTTAAAAAAGAAGGCCCTCACACATCAACAAATAGAAGTACCAACCATTAACCTTCACTCTTCAGCCTTTTGGGGGCTTTACCCCTTTCCGCCCCCGACGCACAGGTACCATCCCTTTACCAACGAATTCTGGGGAAGGTGCCGGGTCGCTGGGGTTAGTCGTGCGGCAACGAAACTCGCTTCCCGCGCGCCTCGGGCATCACAGCACGCGCCTGGTTGTAGTGTCCGGGAATCGGGGTTGAGGCGGGAGGGCAGGGAGTTGCGGAGTCCGCCGGCCGGAGGCCCCTTCCTTGGCGTCCTTGCCGCCGGCGGTCCGCCTCCTCCTTGAGCAACCCGGGGAGGCCGCGAGACCGAACTCCATCCGCGGGACCGCCACTTTGCTCTAGCCGCTCGGCCCGGGACAGCCCGACAGAGCGGACAGCAGCCAACGAGCAGGCGCCAGGGCCGCTAAGGTACTCAAGAAGGGTCCGCGGGGCGAGACCGCCACCCCGCCTGTCTCTCCTTCCCCCTTGTTCCGCAGGCAGAAGTGTTAGTTTTAGTACATTGGAGATGGAAACTTTTCAACGTTAAGATGCAACGTTAAGATGTGAGCATCACCCGCGCCGGCTACAGCCAGCGGAGGGCGCGGGGAGTCGGGAGCCGGGGCGGAATCTGGGATTCCTAGTGGGATTACTCGGCACGGTCAGCACGCGAGGCAGGATCCGGACCCTCCAGGAAGCTCCGAGTGTGCACGAAAGCCGCAAGGCGATGGGGGCGGGTCCCGACCGGATGCCTGCATGCAGGCAGCTGGGGCGCCGCGGCTAGCGTGACTGGCCGGCCGGGCAGCCGCACGCACTTCGTGCCCTGGGCGGCCCTCCCCGGCCTGGCTCGCCGCCGCTGTCGCCGCCGGAGGGAGGTGCAGGTGCTGGAGGGCGGCGCCCGGCTCCCACTTTTATAGCCCCTGCGGGGAGAAGAGTCACGCTATATTTCTGGGACTGGGAGTGAGTTCACCGGAGAAGGACACGGCGTCTCGTTGTCAGAACGTGGGTAACATTCGGTAATAAAGCCAGCTCAGACAGGATGTACAAAACGAGCCGGGAACCAGAGCAGCTCTATTAATAAGCAGTAAGCTGGGGAAACTCTCCAAGGAAAGGTTTAAGTTAAGAGGCACGGCGCACAGGTGCGGTTTGTGTCACATGGTTGCACAGACAGGAACTAGAGCAAGGACGGTGCAACGATTCAGGCCGGTGGCTTTGTGACGCAGGTTTTGTCCACTTGTGATGCTGTTCATGCTGCCATTCTTTCCAGAGTTTTCTTTCCAATTTTATTTTAAAATCAGAGGTTCCTGATCTCTTTGGCATACTCACTGAAGAGACCTTTTTTATATGGTGACTCAGAAGCTCCAAGGGCATTTTAAAAAGGTGACCAAAGTTATGAGACGCCGGGACCTAAGTTACATTCCAAGATCATGAGCAAAAAGTGTTTTTCACCCAGATATTTACACAATTAAAATGTTTGTGGATAAATCAAGGTTGAGGGCAAAACAAAAATGTTAACACCAAGACAAGCTAACAAACCACCCCAGTCAACTGAAGGCCCTTGGAAACTCCACATTAGTTTATTTTCTATTTATTTAAACTTGATTTGGTAGATCTGTGCTCTCATTTCTCTATTATTACCCTTAGGCTTAGATTACCTAAACATACTCATTTATTTTTGCTATACAAGTGACATCTTTATTACAGAAGAAAAGTGTTCTCTAGGATAAGGATGCCTACCACAAACTCCTGGGAAGCTTTTTCAAAGTACGTGTTCTACTTTCAGCTTACATAGGTGAAAAGAGAGAGCAAGATTCACTGTTTCATTTTGAAATGCCCACTTCCCCCCAACTCTGGTTCTTAAGTATATGATGTGAATGTTTATTTTCTCTGTCCAACACCCCTTTTGGGAACAGAACTGGCCCTCCTAATGGGTTCTGCTTCTCTTTCCTCTTTTGGACATATAATAAAGAAAGGGAGGTGTCGCTGTGTATGGCCTTGCCCATTTGTTCCCTACAGCTTTTCAAGAGGCATGTACCCAGCTGAAACTGAGTCATGGTTCCTGACTCCTCCTGGCCTCTGTGATTTGGTCAAGGGATTGATGTGTAGCTCAGGTGTGCCAGAGTCCTTTCCCGGCATTCTTTTAACCGGAGGTTAACACAAGGCCCCTGGCTTCCTCTTGGTGGCAAAACTGGACCGTCGGCCACCACTTTCCTCCACGTGTAGAGACTGTTGGTGGTGAAAGAGAAGGGAACCAATTTTCATTAAATGATCGATTTGAATGAAGGGCAGACTCTAGATGGCATTTCAGAGTTCCAGGATCCAGTGTCTGCACCTCCCAGAGCAGTCCTGGTTCCCACTTCTTACAGCTTGATTATCTAGCTCTTCTATCGATTCTGTGAGCTACCTTGGTATTCTAATAAAATATGTATGTATAGAAACAAAGAAGAAAATGTGTATCTAGAATACTATTTTTATATATTTGGAATATTGTTTTTTAACTTGCCTTTATTTTTTCAGAACAGTCTATTTGGCATTTTACCACATCACCAAAGAACTACATCATTCATTTCTAACAGCTAAACAATATTTTTGTTTGGATAAATTAATTTCACATTTTGTTATTTCCTATTTTTAAAAATATAAACAGGACTGTGATGAACACTGAATATACATGTGTACCCCTCCTCTCTCTCTTAAGAACAAGAAAGAAATTTCCTAGAAGCTACTGACAACTTTCTTCTGGAGCCTCTTTGGTCAGAATTGGGTCATAGGCCCATTCCTGATTAAATCACAGAGGAAGAGGCAGGGGTTTGCAAATTGGCCTAATCTGAGCTCACTCCTAAAGCTGGCTGATTCACACGTGCTGGGGAGGTGGTGGTAGTGGTTGGGGTAGGGCAGAGGTTGTAGGGTGGGGATGAAGATGTTTGGATTCCTGAAAAGTGTTAATTGCAACGGTTTGAACATTTTAAAGTGTTCAGTACATAATAAATGTTCTAATCTTTGACCCTAATAGCACTGCATAAGAATGCTGGTTGTTCTAAACCCTTTTGAACCAGGACCATGGTAATTAATCTTTTTCACCCATTTAATAGCTCTGATAATAATGCTTGATATTTTTTACCAAAAGTTTGTAAGAAATCTTTAGCATGATTCACAACTCCTTATTTAATGGTATTAAAGATACTCTATAATAAAGATATAACAGAATGACAGGAAAATTGCTGTAATTTCTTTACTATAAATTTAGTATCTACCTAAAATTATAGAAACAGAAACATGAACTTCATTTCTATAAAAGTAGACTGAAATCACTTCTGACAATCACTTATCAAAATAAATGTAATTTAGAGTCTTAGATGCTTCATTAGAATACAGAATTTCAGAAATAAAACAATAATTTCATTGAACAAGCAACTAATAAATTCTACAAGAGTTGTTTTCTAAATGCATAAGGCAGTTATCAATTTTGAGTCTTTGAATTCATTAGCATTTATTAAGTGCTGGTTATAGGCCAGATATTGGATGTTACAAGTTTAATAAAAATAATTTGGGTAATTTACATTACAGAATTTTCTCTTTAAGAGCTCAGTGCCACATTTTTGGGCATCAAATTCATTACAAGAGTTTAAATTTAGTGCATTAGAACTTTACTTTTGTGTGTGTTTTTAAATATATTCATAAAACAAATATTAACTTACATTTGGCTCATAGTAGAAGCTCTTAACAGGTAGTGAGTGAGTGATCATAAGGAAATATATTTACAGTCATGAGAGTTTTTTTTTTAGTGCTTGATTTTTTGTATTGAGAGTAGACTTATCATTTAGAGGTCTGACTTGTCTCTTTGAAAATTCTGCTCAGTAATCATATTCTCAGGGCTAAAAAGAATTCAGTACACAATTTATTCCTGTGCGGATGACAAAGCATTTGAACCCCTAGAGAGAAATGCTATTTAAATATTATGCCCTTTTGTTTTATTAGGTACTCAAGTTTACACTATACATATGGATCTGCACATATGGTGGATTAAAAAAAGAGCATGAATACACACAGTATTTTGCGGTTAAAGCCACCTCCAGATCATAGTTAGTTGAGATTCAAAATATGCAAAACTGCTTTATAAAGCAGTCTAAAACTTTAATTGTTTATGGCTGCGAAAAAGAAAAAAAATAGTAACAAGAAATAAAATCCAATCCACATTTTGCTGAAAGATGTGTTGAGGTGAGGACAATGAACCAAATACCATGCGGTACTTTGTGGCTGACCCCTTTTTTTGGAAACCAGAAGCTTTATAGGAAGAGTTATGAGAAAACGTAAGTCTAAAACATAAAGTTAACATTGCAGAACTAAATGCTTTTTGGATGTTTACATGTGTTACTATTCTGCACTAGTGTGATGTCACCAGTACTGGCTAGCTGGCAGAGTCGACTCACATGACACGAGTCCAGTCTAAAAACATTTCTGTGCTTATGTGTTGGGCCACATCCTTAGCCACTTCCATCATTTAGGTGAAAGTAAAAAGTAAGTAGGATCTGACTGAGCTATATTAGGAAGCATCATTCTCAGTTAAAGGAGACATTGCATATGAAGTGCTTGACAAATAGGAACAGCCCAATAAATACTAGCTTTTAAAAAATTCTACAGTTGCATTGGATGGAACCCAGAATCAGCGATAAAAGCTGTGGTTGTCTTCCAATCTCGGAGGTCTGTTGCAACCATTTTATCCCAGTTTTAAAGGGATGGGGCTGTATTGTGTTTTTCATTGGAAGAAAATTAAGTTGAAGCACTGTAATTTTGCATTGCTCCCTTTGCACAATTGAGCTCACTTTTAAATTAGCAATCTTGGGTAGACTTCTGATTTTTTTAATCAGACTTGCAGACAAAGTACTACTCTTCCAAATGCTTTTCATGGAGGTGGCAGGGAGGGGAATGGAGTGGGCATACAACTAATTAGCAGAATGAATGGGATGAATGACAATGTTCTGGATAAATATCTTTAGATAAATTCATAACAGAAATAAACAGACACTGTGTTCTCATAAATGTTAATACTACAACATAAAGGTTGGCAGACTATGTCAAAAACCCTAGTTTTACAACCACCACTTTACAGAGACTCTTCTCCAAAACCAGCAGTTTTGTTCCTTCAGGAGTCACTGACCCACAGAGGAAAAATAATAACAAAAGGTCACAGAAGTTAAAAGGAACTTAATTTGGTTATTCCTGGATTTTTTTTTTTTGGAATTACAGTAAAAAGTGAAACAGCTGATTTTAAAAATTAAGAACAGTATAACACAAGTTTATTCAATATGCCCAATTATGAGAATATTTTAAATTATATTTTCACTCCAGTATGGCCAATAATTGGGTAGAGAAAAGGAGAAAAAAGGGTAAGGAGAGAAAGCTGGAAAGAGAGATAAGGGAGACTGAGATCAACAAAGAACCAAGAAACAACACACAGGAGAGAGGCCTGGGGGCTACTTAAATTTTGTTTGTTTTTTAAATCTCTTTTCTTGTTATTCAGGAATCAACTTTCTTTACTCTGGAAATTCTTAACTGGAACTATTGTTGTCCAACAGAATTTTCTACGGTGATGAAAATGTACTATATCTGTCTTTTACTTAACCACATATGGCTATTGAGCATTTGAAATGCGTCTCCTGCAACATAGGAACTAGATTTTTAATTTTAATGAGTTTAAATAGCCACATGTGGCTACCTTATTGGACAGTGCAGGGCTAAAGGAACATTTACAGAGGAAGAAAAAGTGGTCTCAAGTGTAATGTGCAGATGAATAAACACATATGAAATCAAACCACAGAATAAAGAAAGTCTTTCAGCTGGATGTTACTCTGTCCTGAAAGTGTTTCCTTTCCTTATCATATACACAAGGTACTCAACAAATATTATTATTGCTAACAATCCAATTACTAGCTAAACTAGCCTCAGAACAGTGATCTTACTTTAGGTGTGCAATTCCTGTCTCAGAGAAGGTACTGGATGGCTCTGGAAGAACTGTTCTTTGTACCTTGTATCTAAACCACCATTATTACAAAATGAGAACAACTGTATGTTCACTGTCCCTCAAAGAAACACAATGAAGATGAATAACTCTGTACTTTTCAAGCACACTGTTCTTTGACCACTTGGATGGCTGCCCTCTGTTCCTCCTAATTCTTTTTTCAATCTTCTAATCTTTCCCAGATGAGGAAAGAAGTCCTTTTGAGAGAGTGGAAACAAAATTGCTGTTAAGCCAAGGGACACAAATATCAGGCAGGTTAAGTGTACGGGTTCATCTGTCTCCCAGATTTCAGGTTCCTGGAGGAACAAGGCTTTTAAGAAATGTTCCTACTTCATGTCATTTTCTTTAATAGCTATCATTTGGCAGTGTGACTACTGTACCAGTACTACTCTGCTATCATTTGATCACTTCTCTAAATCTGCAGGTTTTACTGATTAATTTTCTCTGTATGTACTCAACCTTATTTCATTCAGTAGTAACAATTTATTTCCCAGATAGGGAGCCATGTTTTCTTCGGTTCTCGGAAGAGCTGCATTTTGGACCTTATATAATCCTCAAACAGGAGAGGTCTGGATTATAAATGAGTCACCTGCTAATCATACCAATGGCTGCCCCTTCCTGTCTTAGTCACAGAGCATCACCCTATCATGGAATGCAGTGTTTGCCACATAGTAGGTCATCAATAAATATTTGTTTTATGAATGAAAGTAAGTCACCTGTAAGCGTGGGCAGGAATCTCAAAATAACCTCTCATGGGCAGGAATCTCAAAATAATCTTTCAAGATCCTTCATCTTGATTACTTTTGAACAAGGATAAAAATTTTACCAACGCCTTCCCAATGCCTGAAATCAGAGCCTCCTTTTACACCACGACCTCTATAGGCATGTCTCCTCTTCCGCTCAACAGTAATTGTCCAGTGTTATGTCCACCTCCCAGGCGCTAGGGCGGGCGGTGAAAGGTACACGGACTCAGTTCTCCAACCCCAGCGGCGCCCTCCTCCAGCCCATCCGCATGACTGGGGACGTCTTCCTCCATTTCTGCAGCCGCTACCACAACCCCAGCCCGGGTTCCCTCGGTCCTTTTCCCTCCCTCTCACAGCAGCCTCCGTAAAAAGAGCTCTTTCCTACGACCCCCGCCGAAAGCTTTCCCACTTCCGCTGGGTGCTCTGGTCTCTGGGCAGAGCAGCCGAGTCCAGCTTCCGCGTCGGCGGGTGGCGTGGGCCGTGACGTCACCGCGCCCTGACGACAGGCCGACGTGCACCGCGGTCGCCTGGGAAACCGGGAAAGCCGTTTCGCACCCGGTGGAGCCGAGGTCTAGGTGAGAGCCAATGGCTTCCCTCAGCCCCCGGATGACCCTGTTTCCCGGTCCGCAGTTCCGGAGTAAAGACGTGTTTGCACGCTGGGGAGAGGGCGGGAAAGCTAAGTCGCGGCTCCGGGCGATGGAATGACGCTCCGCGCCGTGCCCCTCTGGGCCCCTGCCAGATTCCCCGAGTTTGCTGGGCCCAGGCCTTCCCTTACCGCCGGAGCGCGCAGCTCTGCCTCTCCTCCGCGCCCTGCTCTTTGTGCCACGGCAGGTCCCGAGGGAACGAGGTTAGAAAAGGACAGATTTCATACCCTTTCCAGAGGTTTTGATTGGCTTTGTAGTTGATTTCTACTTGGAAAATTACACCTCTTCAGGAAACTCTTAGGACGACGTGAAATTCCGCTTCACCTGCCCCTGACTTGCCCCTTGTGGCTCATTCACGCCAGGGGAATGGTTCTTTACAGAAGGGCATGAAAACTGATCTTTGTAGTTAATGGCCCAGTGTGACACGAGTGTGAGGAAGGGAATCAGAAGTGAACATTCCAGGATATTTCTGCGTTTTTGACATCTTCCTCGTGATCCTCTTGGCACGGACTTCCACAAATAGCACCTTTCGCGGAAGAGCAGTCGCCACGTTTGCGAAGTGAACGAATTAAAGGAACCCATTTTAGTAAAATATAATAATGTAAGGATAAATTTAAAATTTTTCCTATGGGAAAGAGCCACCTTTCCACCCCTTCTTGAGAAATCTAGTATTTATGAATCCTTCCTCTGTTTCTTTAATATGTATATAAATCCTTTGAAGGGCTAAATAAGCCTCTTGACAGCATTGCAAGTTTTTTTCTTTAGATACTGGGAGACACTTGTTTATAATGTAAGCATCAAGAAAGATAGCGCCCCTATCTCTGTCACTGTGGGAGTTTGGTCTAGATGGCTTGTCATAGTCCTTCGGACAAAGCTAATTAGCTGGCACAGATGCTACCTCAATTACCAGGTGAATTTAAGAATGTATAGTAAACGATGTTGTCAAGTCCTCTTACATGAGGATCAGTTACTATTTAACTTGAGAACGTGTATGTAATGGATCGTATCTGTTTAGCTATATTAAAAGGGTGGGATTTCTTTCTGTTTTTGTAATCTCATAACAGATTATTTGTGATAGTAGGCTGGTTTAATGTTTATTCAATAATAAAATTATTTTCTTTCTCTATTTGTGAAGAGGATTTCCTGGGTTGGCGGGAGATTTTTTAACATTAAAGTAATATGAATTATACAGTCCATATTCAAATTTTTACCAATTGTCAACAATAATATCCTTTATAACATAAAAAAATTTAACCCAGTATTACACATGGCATTTGGTCATTACATTTCTTTAGACTCCTTTAATTTGGAACTGTTTTTCAACCTTTTTTTTTGTCTTTTATGACACTTTTTTGAAGAATACAGGACAGGTCAGCTGTTTTTAGAATGGCAATTCGGTTATGTCTGATGTTTCCTTCTGATTATGTTTAGGTCATATGTTTTGAGCATGAATACTTCCTGATGTTGTATTCTTTTTTTAAAAGTTTTTATTCCCACATCATACAATCCACCCAAATGTACAATCAGTGGCTCTTGGTATAATTGTAGAGTTTTGCATTCATCACAATCAATTTGAGAACATTTTCATTGCTCTAAAAGGAAAAATCTCCAATCCTTTATACCCCCTATTATTGACACTTAGCATTGGTATGATATCTTTGTTACAGCTGATTGAAGAATATTACAACATTACAGTTAACTAGGTCCATAGTTTGCATTATGTGTATTGTTGCCATATACCGCCCTTTGATTAATATCTTGTAATAGTGGTGTACATTTGTTCTAGTTCATGGAAGAACATTCTTATACTTGTACTGTTAACCAGTCATCATCCATAACGGTTTATTATGTTATACAGCCCCATGTTTTATTCTCTAGCTTTCCTTCTAGTACCATAGATGACCCTAAACTTCCCCTTTAAACCACAATCACACCTGTAATTCAGCACTGTTAATTATACTCACAATAATGTGCTACCATCACCACTATCCATTTCTAAATGCTTGCAATCAATCTTATTAAAAATTCCACACAAATTAAGCATCAGCTCCCCATTCTCTACCCTCATTTTATCTCCTGGTAATCTATACTCTAAATTTTAAATCTGTGAGTTTGCTTATTATAATTAGATCATATTAGTGAGACCATACGGTATTTTTCCTTCTGTGTCTGACTTATTTCACTCAACATAATGTCCTTAAGGTTCATCCATGTTGTCACAGGCATTAGAACTCCATTCCTTCTTACAGTTAAATAATTTTCCATCATATGTATATACCACTATCCATTCACAGTTTGATGGACACTTGAGTTGTTCTATCTTTTGGCAATTGGGAATAATGCTTCTATGAACATTGGTGTGCAAATGTCTATTTGTGTCTTTGCTTTCAGTTCTGCTGAGTATATGCCTAGTAGTGAAATTTTTGGATCATATGGCAAGTCTCTACTTAACTTCCTGAGGAACTGCCAAACTGTCTTCCACCGCGTCCACACTCTTCTACATTCCCACCAGCAGTAAATAAGTGTTCCTGTTTCTCCACATCATCTCCAACACTTGTAGTTTTCTGTTTTTAAAATAGTGGCCATTCTAGTAGGTGTGAAATGATATCTCATTGTGTTTTTGATTTGCATTTCCCTAATAGCTGGTGATGTAGGGCATCTTCTCATGTGCTTTTCAGCCATTTGTATTTCCTCTTTAGAAAAGTGTCTACTCAAATCTTTTGCCCATTTTTAAATTGGGTTGTTTGTCTTTTTATTGTTGAGTTGTAAGATTTTTTTATATATTATGGATGTTAAATCCTTATCTGATACATGTTTTCCAAATATTTTCTCCCAGGGTGTAGGCTGCCTTTTCACGTTCTTGACAAAGTCTGTTGAAGCACAAAAGTATTTAATTTTGAGGCGGGCCCATTTATCTATATTTTCTTTCATTGCTTGTACTTTGGGTGTAAAGTCTTAAGAAATCCTTGCCTACCAAAAGATCTTGAAGATGCTTCCCTACATTTTTTTTCTTGAAGTTTTATGGCCCTGACTCTTCTATTTAGGTCTTTGATCCATTTTGAGTTAGTTTTTGTATAATATGTGAGAACAGGGGTCCTCTTTCATTCTTTGGGTATGGACATCTATTACTCCTAGCACCATTGCTGAAGAGAGTATTCCGTACTAGTTCGGTGAATTTTGCAGCTTTGTCAAACATCAATTAACCATAGATGTGAGGGTCTATTTCTGAACTCATAGTTCTGTTCCGTTGATCAATATATCTCTCTTTATGCCAGTACCATGCTGTTTTGACCACTGTAGCTTTGTGATATACTTTAAAGTCAGGAAGCTTGAGTCCTGACTTTCTTCTTCTTTCACAAGATGTTTTTGGCTATTTGGGGCCCCTTACTCTTCCAAATGAATTTGATGATTGATTTGTCCATTTCTGCAAAACTAGGCTGTTGGAATTTTGATACAGATTGCGTTGAACCTGTAAATCAATTTGAGTAGAAGTAACATCTTAATGAAATTTAGTCTACCAGTCCATGAAAATAGAATGTCCTTCTGTTTATTTAAGTCTTATTTGATTTCTTTTAGCAATTATTTGTAGTTTTCTGTGTACAGGTCCCTTATGTCCTTGGTTAAATTTATTCCTAGGTATTTGTTCCTTTTAGTTGCTCTTGTAAATGGAATTAAAAAAATTTTCCTCATCAGATTGCTCCTTAGTAGTGTATAGAAACACTACTGATTTTTGCATGTAAATACTGTAGCCTGCCACTTTGTTAAACTTGCTTTTTAGCTCAAGTAGCTTTGTTGTAGATTTTTGGGGGACTTTCTAAATACAGGATCATGTCATCTGCAAATCGTAAAAGTTTTACTTCTTCCTTTCAGACTTAGATGCCTTTTGTTTCTTTTTCTTATATAATTGCTCTAGCTAGAACTTCTAAGACAATGTTGAACAAAGTGGTGACAGTGGACATCCTTGTCTTGTTCCAGATCTTAGAGGCTAAGCTTTCAGTCTTTCACCATTGAATACGAAGTTAGTTATGGGTTTTTCATATATGCCCTTAAACATGTTGAGGAAGTCTCCTTCTATTCCTGTCTTTTGAAGTGTTCTTACCAGAAAAGGATGTTGGATTTTGTCAAAGACCTTTTCTGCATCAATTGAGATGATCATATGTTTTATTCCCTTCAATTTGTTAGTGTGGTGTATTATATTAACTGATTTTTTTGTGTTGAACCACCCTTGCATACCTGGGATAAAACCCACTTGCTCTGCGTGACA
>PVKY010011434.1:0-12038 GCA_004027775.1 Bradypus variegatus
CCTGGGGAGGGACGGGGGTGGAGAGAAGGCCAGGCCTGGGAATCAGACGTAGGAATCTGATCGGTACCTGCAGTCATCTCCTCCAGTGCTGACCACATATTTGTCGTCATGAGAGAAACGGATGTTCGTCACGTGAGCCGAGTGACCAAAGTATCGCTTGTGTTTGGCCTGTGAGCAAAAATGAATGAACACAGCTAAGAGGCCCTGATCTTCCCAGCAACCACAGACCACTTCCTGGATTGCACTGGCCTCCTTCCAGAAGCTTCCCTCATGGGTTTTTCCATTAGGTCTGCAAGTCCCTGTTGGCCAGTCTTAGCAATGGCTTTCCTGTCTCTCTCATTCTTTCTGTTTTATCCACCCTCCATCCTCCCTTCTCCCATCTTCCAGGTCTTCCTCTCCAGATGGAGATGGAAAGGGTAGTTGTTGCCAATTCTCCACAGCCCTGGAGCAGGATTGCTCTTTATCTCTCAGAGGGCTATCTAGATGTGGCAACTGTCTCCCGCAGAAAGCAGAAGAACAAAGGGCCCAGAGGCAGTGCTGGGAGGTTACTCTGAAAAAAAAAAAAAAAAAAAGACTCACAAATTTTTCTGTGCATGGAAAATCAAATAGCTTCACCAGCCCAAAGTCATCTCCTGTGGCAATGTTGAGGCCAGCATGGGTCACACATGCACAGTTGACATCAGCTTTGTCTGCATTTCTTGGCCAGATTCCAATGACTTCGTCTCCTAGAATGCTGTTCCAACAGGGAGGAGATGTTAGAAGGGAAAAGTGGGAGAAGACTTATCTGCAGTCAGTCGAATGCCAGGGATCAGAGAGGGAGACAGTGATATTTTGCATAACTCAGTATGGACATTTGGCTCCTCTGGCACCTTCCCCTCTGCACACGTGCCCTATCACTCACTGTCCCCTCTCTGTTCCAGCCCCCTGCATACCAAAAGGAAAAGTTACCTCCATCCTTGGTTCTCTCTCTCTTCTCTTTATTCCTTCTGAGTATGTGTATGTTTGGAAGAGGAGAATGGGGGGCTCCTTCAGTCTTACAGATTGGATGAAGCTGGTTCTATGGGTCTCTTTTTCCCTTGAATTGGCAAAGCATTGTTTCTTATCCTGCTAAATGGTGGTTCTAGCCCACCTATTCATTTCCCCAGGTGGCTGAGGCACTTACTAAAGGGGTTGGGGACTTGTAGGATAGGTTACACAAAGAGGGATTTTGCCTTTCGAAAGCCTAGGTCAGATCAAAGCCTGGTTTCCGGAACCAGGAAAACTCCCAGCCCCAAAAGGAAAGATGGCTCCATCTCTGAGCTTCATCATATGTTCTCTGGCTACACACAAACTTGGAGGTTGAGCCTGGGATAAGAGACTCCCTTGTGACCTTTTCCTTGGGACGTGCTTTCCTCCAGTCACCTTGTCCAGGAGGCCCAGGTGATCTTCTCAATGACCATGGCATCGGTTACCTGCTTCCCCTGGGGGACCTCATGCACCTGGCGCTTGTAGGCTCCTGTTGACACCTGAAAGTGGAGGGCAACTCGCATTTACCAGCTTGCTTTCTTGCCCAAAGGGTTCCCCTTTCGCTTTGCCATTTCCCAGAACACTGGCCCAGCCTCTGCACCCCCAGGGTCTTCCTCCAAACCCATGCTCAGCTCCAGGCTTCAAAGCCTGCGGCCTGCCCACAGCCTCGGCTCCATTACAAGCTTAGAAGAACCCATCCTTAGAACAGTTCACATGGACAAGGTGTTGCTCCACTTGTTTCTCACTGTTTTCTAAAGTCCTAAGTCAACAGTTCCCAAAGTTGTGGTCCTCTAACCAGCAACATCAGCCTCATCTGGGAACTTGTTAGAAACAGCAATTACTGGGTCCCACCCACCATAGGCTACAAAATCAGAAACTGTGAGGATGGGGCTTGCAAGCTGTGTTTTAACAATCCCTGCAGGTGAATCTGATGCACACTCAAATATGGGACCCACTGTTCTCGGGGAACCAGGGTCCTTTGGTACAGAGGTACAGCAAGTTTTCCCATGGATGGCAGCTGATGTAGGTAATTTTCGAAGCATCCAGGACCTAATCCTGGTTTCTCTGCAAGAACTCAAGGGGGAACTCGACCACTTTTCCTACTATAAGGACATCTACCAGCAAATGGCTGCTGCCTACATCTCCAGCCCAGTCCCTCCACCCAGTCACCCTGGCTTTCCTTCTGGTTACCAAATAAGATCCTTTCCACCCCAGTGCCTTCCAGAAAATGGCCTGAAATGACATTCCCCGCCCCACTTTGTTGGCTAACTCCTACACCTCCTTCAGACCTCAGCTTAAATGTCATTTGCTCAGAGAGGAAATGAATCTAAATTCAGCACCTTGTTATATGCTCTCGCAGCACCCTGTACTTTTCCTTCTCAGCACTTAGAATTTGTAATTATATGTTTCTTCTCTGATTGTCTCTTTAATGCCTGTCTTCCTTTCACAGTGAAAACTCCCAAGACAGTAGGGACTAGGTCCATTTTTGTCCATCCAAAAGCCTAGTGTAGGGCCAGGTTCATTTTGTGAATGGACAGATGAATGAATGAACGAATGCTTTCTTCCCTCCTTTCACAATGGATATCCAACTCCAGGCCAGCTCACAAATGCATACTGTTTGTTCAGAGTGCTGGAGAAATGGTTTCTCCATTTTTCCACTCCAAGTCTCTGGACCTTTCTCTCTCCCTCGCCAGTTGTCGGTTCTATGACCCTCTAAGGAACTCTTGCTCCAGGCCCACTATTTAGAGTCTAGTTGTCCAGTGCGGAGGGGCCACACCATCCAGAGGAATTTGGAAACTAAATGAGATGAACAAGTACAACAAGTGACCCAAGGCCAAGGTATAGCTCCAGAGAACTAGAAATCAGGTAACTTTGAAGGGGAGTGCATATGGGGAGGATTACAGATGGTTAGGACTTAGGTCTCCTGCTTTTCTTACTGAAGAATAACTCTTTACTACTTCAAATTCTATTTCTTCAACTTTCTCAAATTCTCCAAGCCTCTGTTTCTTCATTCATAAGATAGGGAAAAGTAACAACACTCAACTCAAAGGTTTTCTGTGAAGAGTAAATTATCACTGTGCCAGGCACATTGCAAGCACTCAATTAATTGGCCATTGCTATTATTGGTTGCTCTGAATATCACTAACTGCAAAACATACCTGGATGTATTTGCTATCGGCAGAAAAATCCATCTGAATGACAAAGCTTGGGATATCTTTGCAGTAGCCAATGCGGTTCAGGCTGGTGCCCTGAGTGAGGTCATAGAAGTCAACTGTGTGTTCAGAAGAACCAACAGCCAAGAAATGATTGTCTGGGCTGATTCTAGAAAAAGCAGTTGGAGAGCACAGAGCATAAGGCACGAAGCCGGCTGTAGGAAGGGCCTCCAAAGGCAATGAGATCACACCCGTGACTCACACATGGTTCGCTTCTCCCTACGGTCTGTGGAAACTGAAGAATTTCTCTGGAATCAAATTCCATGGAATTAAGGAATGAATGTATGCAGCCTTTCTACAATGGCATTTCACATACTGTTTATACCACTGTCATGGAAATTAGCAAAGATATATCTGAAAAGGCATCTTCAGTGTATGAGAGGGTGCACTCTCCCGGTTGGCTGGTGGAAAGTGATCCCCTCTCAGCTGGGCCCTGCATTGTGCAAGGGGAGCAACCGGGAGGGAGAAGGCCTGCCTTTCCGCCCCCTGCCCAGACGACCTGGTATGTACCTGATATCCTGGATAGCAGATTTCCGGTCTCGTTTTTTCCCCCAAACTTTCAGACTGTTCACCAACAAGATGACAAACTCTCCATTCTTCATGCCAATGGCCACCATCTCTCCATCAGGACTGTAGGCTGCACACCTGGCCGCGTGGCCCAGGTTCACCTTGTTGAGCAGCTTCTACATTGATACAAAGCAAGAGGACCTGAGCCCTGGCCGCCTCAGCTAGTCTCCAGGGAATACCCTGCACCAGGCCTGAGCAATTGAGCTGGACAAGATGTTTTGATTGGAGCAGTCTGGGGAACATGTTTTAGGTCAGGATTTGGCAAACTTTTTCGGTAAAGGGTCAGGTGGTAAACATTTTTTGCTTTGCAGACCACATAGTCTCTGTTGCAATTACTCAACTCTGCTATTGTAGCAAGAAAGCAGCCACAGCTAACAAGTAAACAAATGAGGGCGACTTAAATTTATAGAAGTCAGCGGGCCAGATTTGGCCCTTGCACTGTAGCTTGCGGACCTCTTAAGAAGAATGAGTTGGAGCATTGGCTTCTGTCAGTTCAAATCCTGAATCTTGGCTCTGTCACTATCTGGGTGTGTTTGGGTAAGTTCCTTCTTTCTTTTCCTATTTATAAAGAAGTGACGTTAATATGGGTTTTGCAAGGTGCTTGTGCGCATGAGTGACAGTGTATATGAAGCACCTGGTCTGTAGTAGGTATGCAGTAAATGATAGCTGCTGTTAACATTAATAAACATAATATATAATTATAAAACTAACTTAGGAGTATAACAACCGTGCTTATGCATTTACATGTTTATCTTTGACCCTTACACTAAAAATGTGACTGAATCATTTATTAGTTATTCTGAAATGAAGCCAAGTGTTTTAATTATTACAACTTTAATATATGTTTTAATAGCTGATGAGGCCAGGTAACATTAATTCATACCCCACCCCCACAGCTCTTCCTTGCTATTTTACATTTTTACCCCAGATGAACTTTAGAATTGTTTTGTCAAGCTCCGAAAGACATCTTATTGGGCTTTTGATTGAAATTACATCAACCCATTTTGAAACATTTAGCATTTAAAATCTTTTTTTAGCCTTCCCATCCTGGAACATGATTTTTGTCTAAGTTTTGTGGATTCTTTCATTATAGCTCATGACAAAAGAATGATTGTTCTTGATCACATTATTCCTGCACTATATATATTTAGATGGAAATGCAACACTGAAAGATATATAGATTGGGTGGGTATGAATGGGATTTCTTTTACCATTAGATGAATTTCTAACTAGCAACTAAGTTAATCTTTTACCCAGCCCCACCTACCATCTCCTCATCCTGGGTCCCTACTTCTGCTTGACCCACTGTGGGCCTTCTAGACTGGCCAGAGCCGGCCACTCACCTTGTCAGCCAGGTCCCATATCCGGGCTGTGCCGTCGTTGCTGGCGGAGATGAAGATGTCCTTGGAGGGGTGTGTGGCCAGGCCCCAGATCTCCCCTTCCATGTGCCCATCAATCAGGATGTTTGAAGCAGCATTTTTCTCACCAACTTCAATTATTTCTCCATCTTTGGTTCCCACTAAAATTTTTCCCTGTTGTAACCAAAACACTATTAGAGCAACTTGGGAAAGTGTCTTCGCTGGCATTGGTATTAAAATCAGAAGAGCTGCAGGGTGTTGTTTTTTACCAATGCAATCACCAGTCCTTAGGCAACCTCCTCCACCTTCCCGCTGTGCCCTGCTCCATCAGCTACCTTAGTTGAGTGCTTTAGCACAGAGTTTTCTACCCAGCCTTAGATCATTCCCAGAGACTGCAAGCTCACTACAGAGCAGGGCAGACAATTTTTGTTCTTGGACAAATCAAAAGCTTCACAAAGTTCTTCCAAATCCCTTTCCTGATAACTTCCAGTATCTAGGTCTAGTTCTGCCTTCATCGCCCATAGGTCTAATTCCCCGTCCAGATGATTTAACTATTTAAAAACAAAATCCCTAATTTCGCATTGTGTGAGTTTCAAGTAGGGTTTGTTTTCTTTTTCATTAAGTGATCATACAGAAAGCAAATCCTCAAGAGTGTTACAAATTCAAACATATAAACATAAACTATTAAATAAGAGGTTAAGAGATTAGCTTTCAAGTATACCAGAAGCTCCTGGGGAATTAAAAAGAAAGAAGAAAGGAAAACACACATTTCAAGACCCCACCCCAGAGATTCTGGTTTGGCAGCTCTGGGTGGAAGCCTGGACAACCATATTTTTAAAAGGCTCCACAGGTATTTTTAACACACAGCCAAAGTCTGACTTGCAAACCAATGGCTTTGAGTCAGACTGTTTGGTGGCCCTTACTTTCCCCTTTACTGACTGTGTAACCTTGGGCAAGTTATTTAATAACTCTGTGCCAATACTAATATCATCTATAATGACAGTAGCTACCATCTATTGAATATGATTCTGGGCCGGCATAATGCAAGGCACTGTGCATGTATACTGCATGGGATCCTCCCAACTACCCATGTGCTAGACACTGAAATGTTAAGTCACATGTCAAAGTCCCAGTCACTTACTGGTGAGGTCACAGTTTGGACCCAGATCTGACTCTGCCAATTTCCAAGTATAATTCACACCTTGAAGGCTTGTTGTAAGCCCTAGAAGAGTGCCTGGCTGGAAGGGTGCTCAGCACACCCTCACTCACACACTGCCACCCCAACCTCCACCACCTTCTCAGGTCCAGCCCAAAGGGGCAGGCCATCCCCATTCCCAGCTGGGGGTGCTGCGCAGGCCTGGGCACTCACTTTGCCACGGCACACTGAGCGCACACACTCCACCAGCTGCCCTGTCTCCAGCTGGAAGGCCCGGCAGCGTTTCATCTCCTGGTCCCACAGCTTGACAGCACCTCCTTCCTTGGTCCTGCAGAAGATCAAGAGGCATGTAGCAGGTTAGCCCCTGTCCTAAGGTCTCCCCAACACCCTCCACTCCCCTCTGTTCCTGGTCATCTCATCACGGGCACTGCTCGGCAGGAAGACCCTCTAGGATGGCCGTCTTAAACCCTGCTGATGAGTGATCACACCCCCAGAACTTGCAGATTTCCTAAAATGTCTCCAAATGCAACTTAACTTCGAAGGAAAGATAATTGTAATCTGGAAAAGCGGACTGTTTTCATTAGGACAAAACAGTAAAAGAAATGTTTCTTCTGTCTTATGCTTTGTTCCCACATCTTTCATGTCCCTACTGGAGTTCTTTGCCCTCTTTTCCCCCGCCCCTCTTCCCTTCTCCCAAAGAGCTTCTGAGAGTAGTAGCATTTTGTGAACAGCAAAGTCACTCTGCTTTATTCAAGAATACGTCTCAGATTTTTAACTACCATTAAACCAACTCTACTTCTCTGCCTCTTATTCCTTAAGTTTTTCACTGGGGCCTTCTTGGAGAGATGGTAGACTGACTTGCCCAAGGCATGCAGGATGGCAAAAGGAAACAGCATTTTCTCCAAACTAGAGATTCTTTTGTCAGTTTCTCTTGAGACAATAAAAAAAGCTAGGTTCTTCCCGGAAGAGGTTCAGCTTACGGTCTCTCTTTTCCACCCGTCACGATCAGTCCATCCCGCAGGGTCGTGTACATGGTGAAGACGGGGCCTGTGTGGGCCTTGGCCACCAGCCGGACCAGGAAGTGGTCCTTCCAGACGTAGACGTCGCCATTGATGGCGCCCGTGAAAGTGAGGTTGTTCTGAAAACAAAGAGGCATCTTCCACACCAGGAACACTCAAGCAGCTCTCAAGAGGGGCCCTTCCCACCCACCGCTCCTGTTAATGAACCAGAGCCAGCCCAGAGGAAGAAAAACCTAAGTACGCAGGCAATTCGATGCTGTGTGCTAAGGAAAAGCAGTAGAATTTGCAGGAAAACCACCAAGAGAATATAGTAAGGAAATTATCTGGCTTTGAAATTCACTGTATTTTGCTTGTATTCTTTAACTTCCGCACTGAGCCTGGGTCCCTGTTAAAGCGATTCCCTGTTGTGAGTGTTCTCCAGGTGACGGCAGGGGAAGGGGCGGCGCTCCGGCCTGGAGGGGAGGCTTTCTGGGAAGTGGCTAAATCCACCTCTGGAGGACCAGGAGCTGACTGCACTCCAGAATGTTCCCAAAGGGAGCTTCTGTGGTCCGAAGGCACCGCACAGCCCCCTTACGGGTGGCAACAGGGGAGGGGCTTTGTGGCAGCGAGGGCCAGGCAGCAAGGGGCTCACTGCCTAGGGGAGGGATGCCCAGCATGCTCAGGCTGCTTCTGGAATACGTACTCCCCCCTCCCGGGTGGGGTGTTCTAAAATGGGAAGAAATTTTATAGTCAACTCACCCATCTGTGCTATGGAAAAGGAATAGCGGGTTGCAAGTAAGCCAGTAGGGGAGATGATACAGAAATGGCTGCCTTGTTTTTTGCAGCTTCTGGTCCCCCCACCCCAATGCCCACGCCCAGGGGTCAGGGTCCCCTCCTGGGAACTCACAGCACCGAAGGCCACGGAAAGCATCGTCTGCATCTTGGCAGCCTCCATGGACCCGATGACCCCTTTCTTGTAAAGCAGGGAGCTGCCTGCCAGGGTCCAGAACTTCATATGTTTGACCCCAACAGACACAAACTGTGTGTCTGAGTCCGGGCGAAATTCCACTACGAATATGCGTTCCAAGTGCCCTCCTCGGCTGGCGACCTTGGCACCTGTGTGGGTGAGAGAGTCTGGTGAGGCACAGGTGAGGGTGGGCAAGGTAGGGGTAGGGGTTTGGGGGGCGGGGGGCCGCCTCTGCCGGGGAAACGCAGCTGAGAGAGCCTTTCCGTCTCAGCAGCTTGGCTGCTGGGCTCCTTTAGACAGTTTTCCATTTTTGATTTCTCTCCAAAATTCCCTGCTTTTCTTTTTCTTTCTCAAAAAAAAGTTCCCCATATTCCTTTGTATTTTATGGCTTTTAGGTTTAAAATGTTTACCTTTTATATCTAATTACTAGTTTTCTTCCTCAACCCCATTTATTAATGTTTTTGACTCATCTCCTTTGTCTTAATCCAGTACCCATTCTACCATTTAAACAACTCTGGACAAGTTAACTTTAACCTCTCTGTACCTCAGTTTCCTGCTCTGTAAATTGGGGATGATAACAGCTCATTTTATAAGTTTGGCGGATTGTGAGGACAATAATTTTTTTTTGTGTAAGCCAACCCTTCTGGGGTATTTGTCACAGTAGCCCTGGCAAACTAAGAGACAAACAGTTGTGAGGATAAAAAGAATTAATGTAAACGAATCCTTTAGAACAGGGCTGAATACAGCGAGAATTCTGTAAGTGTTAGCTATTATTATCATCAGCCTTTTGGCTCCTTTTTAAATCTCTTAGCTTCTAGCCTTTTAGCCTGTATTTTAAACCTCATCTATTTTTAGCCCATCATTATTTTCCAGCCCTGGAGTTTTTTAATTTTTATTTTCAACTTCTATTAGACTTCCTTTCAATTTTCTTTTAACTTATTCCTAATGTTTTAGTTCCAATTTCCTCTTGTCTCTGCTTTATTATTTATTTAAATATATTTTTTCTTTTTCTCTTCCTCATCACTTACATTTATTTATTTGCTTTTTTCATGGCTCTTTACTAGAGGGGGGTTCGTAGCCCAGTTGGGCTGCTGGGGAGACCCACATCAAGGGATCCTGCCTCCGTTGGGGAGGCCAGAAGGGGCCCAGGATGAGCAAGAGCCTGTGCCAGGGCAGGGCTGGGGCAGATACTGCCCAGAGGGGCAGATGGAGAAAGCAAGGAGAGCGAGCCTGAGCCAGGAAGACAAGGCTGTGTGTAGATGGCTGGGATGACAACTCTCCAAGGCACCAGGCATGGACTTGGCTTTGGCTACCGTGGAGAGCAGAGCCAGAATCACAGGAGAAAGACACCATGAAGCAACTCCTATCTCACGTAAGAAAGGGCTTTATAATAACAGCTTCGAGGCAGGGGGTGGGCTGCCCAGCGGAGTGAGGAGGGCCACCTCCCTGAAAGTTCCCAGGCAGAGGCCGGAGTGCGGTGTGTCAGGAACCACCCGGAGAACGTGCTCCCTGGGATCCTGACTGGGCGGGAGCACTGCTCCAGCCCTTCCAACTCCAAGATGAGTCTGCCTTCAGGAGCCTGCAATGTCACAGGGAACGCACTGCATCCCTAACACAACAATCACGGGCCATTCAGAAACAAGAAGAGGAAGTGTGGTGTCCTGGAGACACCGGGTCTCCAGCCACCCCTGGTGGAATGTGTGAGTGCCTCTCACCAGAAGCCTGCGGGCGCCAACCTATTTTCCCCTATGGGGTTCAGGGAAGGATGCAGCCCCCCCCACCAGGGGCTCCTCTCCGTGCAGCCCCTCTCACCACCCCCCAGGGGAGAGGCTGAGGCAGTGGGACTCTGGGGGCCCTGGATGGGAGAGATGCCACCTGTGTGCAGCCTGGCTCAGCGTGCCCCAGATTCAGGCCACCCAGCTGCAACCAGACCTCATTAAGGCTCTAACTAATTGGATCTGCCTTTGTCAGAGCAGTACCCGACCTGAGAATATGCTTGGAAGAGCACACATGTGATTCTCAGACCATAAATTTAGTAGCTGTGTGTGTGTGTGTGTGTGTGTGCACGAATTGGGGGAGGGCAAGGAAGAAATTCTACTATAGTGAATGTAAACCTTGATCATAAGATGGATCCCAATTTTAAAAAAGTTAAAATACAGCAAGAAAACTTGCTTTTGAGCCTACAGTAGTAAAACCTCATCCTAATTCCTGTAATGAGGTGTCCACGGTGATGTGGCTGTGGCAGGATCCAGGGCTCACCAGAAGGGACACTAAGGACAAGGCAGGCTGGGCAGGAGGGCGCTTACGGCAGAACGGGAGGCGGCTGCTGCCTCCTGTCTGAGCAGGAAGGCTACCGACATGGGGCTCCCTCCCAGAGGGCCAGAAGACCCTTGGCTGACAGCCCGAGGCTTCCCTGCCTGCTCCTGGCTGTGGGGCAGCATCGGAGGAGAAGCTTCCAGGATCCCAAGAGCCCTGGTGGACTTGGGAGTGAGGCAGGTCTGGCTCACGGGGACAGAAGGCCCAGCTTCCTTTACCTTCCTGCCAGCGCCAGACGCTGATGGTGTGCTCCGGGTCCACTCCCACCGACATGAGGAGCTTCCCGGTGGCACTGAAGCTGATGTGGCTCACCCCCTTGGAGTGGAAGCACCGCAGCATGGAGACGGTGTGTTTGGTCATGGCGTCCCATACGTGGATTGAAGGTGTGGTTCCTGAGTGTGGGGGAGGCACAACAAAGAACTAAGGGGGAAGACCAATCAAGCAAGCAACACTTACGTCCATTTAAAAGCCATTTTTAGGGAAAGGTCTTAGGGCACTACAGATATTGGGCATAACAGACTTAGAGCTACTGAAGGTCTGGCCCTAGATAGAAGACCGTGGGAAACATCTGCTGCTTTTAAAGGAAGAGGACTATGGATGTTTATGTCCAACACACACACTTGTGCAGGCTTTTATACAAAGGAAACTGGAGATCAATGATTTGTATCTGCCATTCAACCAGATACAATCAGCAAACATAATATACTTTGACATGACTTTGCTGTGCAGATTCAAACTTACTCACAGACGGAACAGCCTTACCTGGGGTTTCCGTAATATCACCTGCATTGGGTGGGCAATGGCAATGAGGAAGCGTCAAGGGAAAACAATAGCTAAAATAAGTCATGTTTCTAATAGTGAAGCACTCAACACCAGCATCAGAAAGTTCTAAATTAAATTTAAAAATGGACATGGGTTCAATGAAAACAAGCAGGAAAATATGTTTGTAAAAATTGCTTTTGAAATGACAAAGTAAAAAAAAAAAAAGCCTTTTCACAAATGTGAATTCATTCACATTTGTCACTGGCAGTTTCCTAGGATACAGAACAGCCAGGCACACGCATTCAGGGCAGTTTCAGAAAGCCCCATCAGAAGTGTGACAGATTCACCATCTCTTTGCCAAGCACAATCGCCAGGCCGTCAGACACAGGGCTGTTCACTGACAGCTGGGGTCTGAGACATTATTCCCCTAAGTGCACAGAGACTGTGGACCGCCAGGCTCTTTCTGACTTTACGCTCCATCAGAACCACTGATCAATGCATGCTTCAACTCAGGCAACACAGAGACATTCAGGGCTCAAACATCTATGGTAACTTCAACAGGAAAGGGTGATGTCAGTGACCCACCCCTTCCCTCTCCCAGTAATTGCTAGTAAGTCCATTTTCCTGCTCCTGTGCAAGAACCCCTGGGCTGCTTCCAGTCCGCCCTACCTATCTGGCTGGTGGCCACCACGTTTC